>JAVRKA010000469.1:0-104509 GCA_034508555.1 Venustoraphidia nigricollis
CAGATGTAGTTTCTGATAGGCATTTCAAAAATAGTGCCGATAGGCATTTCAGATATAGGTGCCGATAGGCATATCAGATATAGTTGCCCGATAGGCATTTAAAATATAGGTGCCGATAGGCTTTTCAAATATAGGTGTCGATAGGCATTTCAGATATAAATGCCGAAAGGCATTTCAGATATAGGTGCCGATAGGCATTTCTGATGTGGTTGCCGATAGGCATTTCAAATATAGGTGCTGATAGGCATTTCAGATGTAGTTTTCGAAAGGCATTTCAAAAATAGGTGCCGATAGGCATTTCAGATATAGGTGCCGATAAGCACTTCAGATATAGTTGCCGATTGGCATTTTAAAAATAAGTGCCGATAGGCATTTCAGATATAGAAGCCGAAAAGGCATTTCAAATATAGGTGCCGATAGGCATTCCCGATATGTTTGCCGATAGGCATTTCAAATATTGGTGCTGATAGGCATTTCAGATGTAGTTTCCGATAGGCATTTCAAAAATAGGTGCCGATAGGCATTTCAGATATAGGTGCCGATAGGCATTTCAGATATAGTTGCCGATTGGCATTTTAAAAATCGGTGCCGATAGGCATTTCAGATATAGAAGCCGATAGGGATTTCAAATATAGATGCCGATAAGCATTCCAGATATGGTTGCCGATAGGCATTTCAAATATAGGTGCTGATAGGCATTTTAGATGTAGTTTCCGATAGGCATTTAAAAAAATTGGTGCCGATAGGCATTTCAGATATAGGTGCCGATAGGCATTTCAGATATAGTTGCTGATTGACATTTTAAAAATAGGTGCCGATAGGCATTTCAGATATAGAAGCCGATAGGTATTTCAAATATAGGTGTCGATAGGCATTTCAGATATGGTTGCCGATAGGTATTTCAAATATAGGTGCTGAATGGCATTTCAGATGTAGTTTCCGATAGGCATTTCAAAAATAGGTGCCAAAAGGCATTTCAGATATAGGTGCCGATAGGCATTTCAGATATAGTTGCCGATTGGCATTTTAAAAATAGGTGTCGATAGGCATTTCAGATATAAAAGCCGATAGGCATTTCAAATATAGGTGTCGATAGGCATTTTAGATATAAATGCTGAAAGGCATTTCAGATATAGGTGCCGATAGGCATTTCTGATGTGGTTGCCGATAGGCATTTCAAATATAGGTGCTGATAGGCATTTCAGATGTAGTTTTCGATAGGCATTTCAAAAATAGGTGCCGATTGCCATTTCAGATATAGGTGCCGATAGGCACTTTAGATATAGTTGCCGATTGGCATTTTAAAAAAAGGTGCCGATAGGCATTTCAGATATAGAAGCCGATAGGCATTTCAAATATAGGTGCCGATAGGCATTCCAGATATGGTTGCCGATAGGCATTTCAAATATAGGTGCTGATAGGCATTTCAGATGTAGTTTCCGATAGGCATTTCAAAAATAGGTGCCGATAAGCATTCCAGATATGGTTGCCGATAGGCATTTCAAATATAGGTGCTGATAGGCATTTTAGATGTAGTTTCCGATAGGCATTTCAAAAATTGATGCCGATAGGCATTTCAGATTTAGGTGCCGGTAGGCATATCAGATATAGTTGCCGATAGGCATTTAAAATATAGGTGCCGATAGGCATTTCAAATATAGGTGTCAATAGGCATTTCAGATATAAATGCCGAAAGGCATTTCAGATATAAGTGCCGATAGGCATTTCTGATGTGATTGCCGATAGGCATTTCAAATATAGGTGCTGATAGGCATTTCAGGTGTAGTTTTCGATAGGCATTCCAAAAATAGGTGCCGATAGGCATTTCAGATATAGGTGCCGATAGGCACTTTAGATATAGTTGCCGATTGGCATTTTAAAAATAGGTGCCGATAGGCATTTCAGATATAGAAGCCGATATACATTTCAAATATAGGTGCCGATAGGCAGTCCAGATATGGTTGCCGATAGGCATTTCAAATATAGGTGCTGATAGGCATTTCAGATGTAGTTTCCGATAGGCATTTCAAAAATTGGTGCCGATAGGCGATTCAGATATAGGTGCCGATAGGCATTTCAGATATAGTTACCGATTGGCATTTTAAAAATAGGTGCCGATAGGCATTTCAGATATAGAAGCCGATAGGTATTTCAAATATAGGTGTCGATAGGCATTTTAGATAAGGTTGCCGATAGGCATTTCAAATATAGGTGCTGATAGGCATTTCAGATGTAGTTTCCGATAGGCATTTCAAAAATAGGTACCGATAGGCATTTCAGATATAGGTGCCGATAGGCATTTCAGATATAGTTGCCAATTTGCATTTTAAAAATAGGTGTCGATAGGCATTTCAGATATAGAAGCCGATAGGCATTTCAAATATAGGTGCCGATAGGCATTCCAGATATGGTTGCCGATAGGCATTTCAAATATAGGTGCTGATAGGCATTTCAGATGTAGTTTCCGATAGGCATTTAAAAAATTGGTGCCGATAGGCATTTCAGATATAGGTGCCGATAGGCATTTCAGATATAGTTGCCGATTGGCACTTTAAAAATAGGTGCCGATAGGCATTTCAGGTATAGAAGCCGATAGGTATTTCAAATATAGGTGTCAATAGGCATTTCAGATATGGTTGCCGATAGGCATTTCAAATATAGGTGCTGATAGGCATTTCAGAGGTAGTTTCCGATAGGCATTTCAAAAATAGGTACCGATAGGCATTTCAGATATAGGTGCCGATAGGCACATCAGTTATAGTTGCCGATTGGCATTTTAAAAATAGGTGCCGATAGGCATTTCAAAAATAGGTACCGATAGGCATTTCAGATATAGGTGCCGATAGGCATATCAGATATAGTTGCCGATAGGCATTTAAAATATAGGTGCCGATAGGCATTTCAAATATAGGTGTCGATAGGCATTTCAGATATAAATGCCGAAAGGCATTTCAGATATAGGTGCCGATAGGCATTTCTGATGTGGTTGTCGATAGGCATTTCAAATATAGGTGCTGATAGGCATTTCAGATGTAGTTTTCGATAGGCATTTCAAAAATAGGTGCCGATAGGCATTCAGATATAGGTGCCGATAAGCACTTCAGATATAGTTGCCGATTGGCATTTTAAAAATAAGTGCCGATAGGCATTTCAGATATAGAAGCCGATAGGCATTTAAAATATAGGTGCCGATAGGCATTCCAGATATGGTTGCCGAAAGGCATTTCAAATATAGGTGCTGATAGGCATTTCAGATGTAGTTTCCGATAGGCATTTCAAAAATAGGTGCCGATAGGCATTTCAGATATAGGTGCCGATAGACATTTCAGATATAGTTGCCGATTGGCATTTTAAAAATAGGTGCCGATAGGCTTTTCAGATATAGAAGCCGATAGGCATTTCAAATATGGGTGCCGATAAGCATTCCAGATATGGTTGCCGATAGGCATTTCAAATAAAGGTGCTGATAGGCATTTCAGATGTAGTTTCCGATAGGTATTTCAAAAATTGGTGCTGATAGGCATTTCAGATATAGGTGCCGATAGGCATTTCAGATATAGTTGCCGATTGGCATTTTAAAAATAGGTGCCGATAGGAATTTCAGATATTATAGAAGCCGATAGGCATTTCAAATATAGGTGCCGATAAGCATTCCAGATATGGTTGCCGCTAGGCATTTCAAATATAGGTGCTGATAGGCATTTCAGATGTAGTTTCCGATAGGCATTTAAAAAATAGGTGCCGATAGGCATTCCAGATATGGTTGCCGATAGGCATTTCAAATATAGGTGCTGATAGGCATTTCAGATGTAGTTTCCGATAGGCATTTCAAAAATTGGTGCCGATAGGCATTTCAGATATATGTGCCGATAGGCATTTCAGATATACTTGCTGATTGGCATTTTAAAAATAGGTGCCGATAGGCATTTCAGATATGGAAGCCGAACGGTATTTCAAATATAGGTGTCGATAGGCATTTCAGATATGGTTGCCGATAGGCATTTTAAATATAGGTGCTGAGAGGCATTTCAGATGTAGTTTCCGATAGGCATTTCAAAAATAGGAGCCGATAGGCATTTCAGATATAGGTGCCGATAGGCATTTCAGATATAGTTGCCGATTGGCATTTTAAAAATAGGTGCCGATAGGCATTTCAGATATAGAAGCCGATAGGCATTTCAAATATAGGTGCCGATAGGCAGTCCAGATATGGTTGCCGATAGGCATTTCAAATATAGGTGCTGATAGGCATTTCAGATGTAGTTTCCGATACGCATTTCAAAAATAGGTGCCGATAGGCATTCCAGATATGGTTGCCGATAGGCATTTCAAATATAGGTCCTGATAGGCATTTTAGATGTAGTTTCCGATAGGCATTACAAAAATTGATGCTGATAGGCATTTCAGATATAGGTGCCGATAGGCATTTCAGATATAGTTGCCGATTGGCATTTTAAAAACAGGTGCCGATAGGCATTTCAGATATAGAAGCCGATAGGTATTTCAAATATAGGTGTCGATAGGCATTTCAAATATTGTTGCCGATAGGCATTTCAAATATAGGAGCAGATAGGCATTTCAGATGTAGTTTCCGAAAGGCATTTCAAAAATAGGTGCCGATAGGCATATCAGATATAGGTGCCGATAGGCATTTCAGATATAGTAGCCGATTGGCATTTTTAAAATAGGTGCCGATAGGCATTTTAGATGTAGTTTTTGATAGGCATTTCAAAAATAGGTGCCGTTAGGCATTTCAGATTTAGGTGCCGGTAGACATATCAGATATAGTTGCCGATAGGCATTTAAAATATAGGTGCCGATAGGCATTTCAAATATAGGTGTCGATAGGCATTTTAGATATAAATGCCGAAAGGCATTTCAGATATAGGTGCCGATAGGCATTTCTGATGTGGTTGCCGATAGGCATTTCAAATATAGGTGCTGATAGGCATTTCAGATGTAGTTTTCGATAGGCATTTCAAAAATAGGTGCCGATGGGCATTTCAGATATAGCTGCCGATAGGCACTTTAGATATAGTTGCCGATTGGCATTTTAAAAAAAGGTGCCGATAGGCATTTCAGATATAGAAGCCGATAGGCATTTCAAATATAGGTGCCGATAGGCATTCCAGATATGGTTGCCGATAGGCATTTCAAATATAGGTGCTGATAGGCATTTCAGATGTAGTTTCCGATAGGCATTTCAAAAATAGGTGCCGATAAGCATTCCAGATATAGTTGCCGATAGGCATTTCAAATATAGGTGCTGATAGGCATTTTAGATGTAGTTTCCGATAGGCATTTCAAAAATTGATGCCGATAGGCATTTTAGATTTAGGTGCCGGTAGGCATATCAGATATAGTTGCCGATAGGCATTTAAAATATAGGTGCCGATAGGCATTTCAAATATAGGTGTCGATAGGCATTTCAGATATAAATGCCGAAAGGCATTTCAGATATAGGTGCCGATAGGCATTTCTGATGTGATTCCCGATAGGCATTTCAAATATAGGTGCTGATAGGCATTTCAGATGTAGTTTTCGATAGGCATTTCAAAAATAGGTGTCGATAGGCATTTCAGATATAGGTGCCGATAGGCACTTTAGATATAGTTGCCAATTGGCATTTTAAAAATAGGTGCCGATAGGCATTTCAGATGTAGAAGCCGATAGGCATTTCAAATATAGGTGCCGATAGGCATTCCAGATATGGTTGCCGATAGGCATTTCAAAAATTGGTGCCGATAGGCATTTCAGATATAGGCGCCGATAGGCATTTCAGATATAGTTGCCGATTGGCAATCTAAAAATAGGTGCCTATAGGCATTTCAGATATAAAAGCCGATAAGTATTTCAAATATAGGTGTCGATAGGCATTTCAGATATGGTTGCCGATAGGCATTTCAAATATTGGTGCTGATAGGCATTTCAGATGTAGTTTCCGATAGGCATTTCAAAAATAGGTGCCGATAGGCATTTCAGATATAGGTGCCGATAGGCATTACAGATATGGTTGCCGATAGGCATTTCAAATATAGGTGCTGATAGGCATTTTAGATGTAGTTTCCGATAGGCATTTCAAAAATTGATGCCGATAGGCATTTCAGATATAGGTGCCGATAGGCTTTTCAGATATCGTTGCCGATTGGCATTTTAAAAATAGGTGTCGATAGGCATTTCAGATATAGAAGCCGATAGGCATTTCAAATATAGGTGCCGATAGGCATTCCAGATATGGTTGCCGATAGGCATTTTAAATATAGGTGCTGATAGGCATTCCAGATGTAGTTTCTGATAGGCATTTCAAAAATAGGTGCCGATAGGCATTTCAGATATAGGTGCCGATAGGCATATCAGATATAGTTGCCGATAGGCATTTAAAATATAGGTGCCGATAGGCTTTTCAAATATAGGTGTCGATAGGCATTTCAGATATAAATGCCGAAAGGCATTTCAGATATAGGTGCCGATAGGCATTTCTGATGTGGTTGCCGATAGGCATTTCAAATATAGGTGCTGATAGGCATTTCAGATGTAGTTTTCGAAAGGCATTTCAAAAATAGGTGCCGATAGGCATTTCAGATATAGGTGCCGATAAGCACTTCAGATATAGTTGCCGATTGGCATTTTAAAAATAAGTGCCGATAGGCATTTCAGATATAGAAGCCGAAAGGCAATTCAAATATAGGTGCCGATAGGCATTCCCGATATGTTTGCCGATAGGCATTTCAAATATTGGTGCTGATAGGCATTTCAGATGTAGTTTCCGATAGGCATTTCAAAAATAGGTGCCGATAGGCATTTCAGATATAGGTGCCGATAGGCATTTCAGATATAGTTGCCGATTGGCATTTTAAAAATCGGTGCCGATAGGCATTTCAGATATAGAAGCCGATAGGGATTTCAAATATAGGTGCCGATAAGCATTCCAGATATGGTTGCCGATAGGCATTTCAAATATAGGTGCTGATAGGCATTTTAGATGTAGTTTCCGATAGGCATTTAAAAAATTGGTGCCGATAGGCATTTCAGATATAGGTGCCGATAGGCATTTCAGATATAGTTGCTGATTGGCATTTTAAAAATAGGTGCCGATAGGCATTTCAGATATAGAAGCCGATAGGTATTTCAAATATAGGTGTCGATAGGCATTTCAGATATGGTTGCCGATAGGTATTTCAAATATAGGTGCTGAATGGCATTTCAGATGTAGTTTCCGATAGGCATTTCAAAATTAGGTGCCAAAAGGCATTTCAGATATAGGTGCCGATAGGCATTTCAGATATAGTTGCCGATTGGCATTTTAAAAATAGGTGTCGATAGGCATTTCAGATATAAAAGCCGATAGGCATTTCAAATATAGGTGTCGATAGGCATTTTAGATATAAATGCTGAAAGGCATTTCAGATATAGGTGCCGATAGGCATTTCTGATGTGGTTGCCGATAGGCATTTCAAATATAGGTGCTGATAGGCATTTCAGATGTAGTTTTCGATAGGCATTTCAAAAATAGGTGCCGATTGCCATTTCAGATATAGGTGCCGATAGGCACTTTAGATATAGTTGCCGATTGGCATTTTAAAAAAAGGTGCCGATAGGCATTTCAGATATAGAAGCCGATAGGCATTTCAAATATAGGTGCCGATAGGCATTCCAGATATGGTTGCCGATAGGCATTTCAAATATAGGTGCTGATAGGCATTTCAGATGTAGTTTCCGATAGGCATTTCAAAAATAGGTGCCGATAAGCATTCCAGATATGGTTGCCGATAGGCATTTCAAATATAGGTGCTGATAGGCATTTTAGATGTAGTTTCCGATAGGCATTTCAAAAATTGATGCCGATAGGCATTTCAGATTTAGGTGCCGGTAGGCATATCAGATATAGTTGCCGATAGGCATTTAAAATATAGGTGCCGATAGGCATTTCAAATATAGGTGTCAATAGGCATTTCAGATATAAATGCCGAAAGGCATTTCAGATATAAGTGCCGATAGGCATTTCTGATGTGATTGCCGATAGGCATTTCAAATATAGGTGCTGATAGGCATTTCAGGTGTAGTTTTCGATAGGCATTTCAAAAATAGGTGCCGATAGGCATTTCAGATATAGGTGCCGATAGGCACTTTAGATATAGTTGCCGATTGGCATTTTAAAAATAGGTGCCGATAGGCATTTCAGATATAGAAGCCGATAGGCATTTCAAATATAGGTGCCGATAGGCATTCCAGATATGGTTGCCGATAGGCATTTCAAAAATTGGTGCCGATAGGCATTTCAGATATAGGCGCCGATAGGCATTTCAGATATAGTTGCCGATTGGCAATCTAAAAATAGGTGCCTAAAGGCATTTCAGATATAAAAGCCGATAAGTATTTCAAATATAGGTGTCGATAGGCATTTCAGATATGGTTGCCGATTGGCATTTCAAATATTGGTGCTGATAGGCATTTCAGATGTAGTTTCCGATAGGCATTTCAAAAATAGGTGCCGATAGGCATTTCAGATATAGGTGCCGATAGGCATTACAGATATGGTTGCCGATAGGCATTTCAAATATAGGTGCTGATAGGCATTTTAGATGTAGTTTCCGATAGGCATTTCAAAAATTGATGCCGATAGGCATTTCAGATATAGGTGCCGATAGGCATTTCAGATATCGTTGCCGATTGGCATTTTAAAAATAGGTGTCGATAGGCATTTCAGATATAGAAGCCGATAGGCATTTCAAATATAGGTGCCGATAGGCATTCCAGATATGGTTGCCGATAGGCATTTTAAATATAGGTGCTGATAGGCATTCCAGATGTAGTTTCTGATAGGCATTTCAAAAATTGGTGCCGATAGGCATTTCAGATATAGGTGCCGATAGGCATTTCAGATATAGTTACCGATTGGCATTTTAAAAATAGGTGCCGATAGGCATTTCAGATATTGAAGCCGATAGGTATTTTAAATATAGGTGTCGATAGGCATTTTAGATATGGTTGCCGATAGGCATTTCAAATATAGGTGCTGATAAGCATTTCAGATGTAGTTTCCGATAGGCATTTCAAAAATAGATACCGATAGGCATTTCAGATATAGGTGCCGATAGGCATTTCAGATATAGTTGCCAATATGCATTTTAAAAATAGGTGTCGATAGGCATTTCAGATATAGAAGCCGATAGGCATTTCAAATATAGGTGCCGATAGGCATTCCAGATATGGTAGCCGATAGGCATTTCAGATATAGTTGCCGATTGGCATTTTAAAAATAGGTGCCGATAGGCATTTCAGGTATAGAAGCCGATAGGTATTTCAAATATAGGTGTCGATAGGCATTTCAGATATGGTTGATGATAGGCATTTCAAATATAGGTGCTGATAGGCATTTCAGATGTAGTTTCCGAAAGGCATTTCAAAAATAGGTGCCGATAGGCATTTCAGATATAGGTGCCGATAGGCACATCAGTTATAGTTGCCGATTGGCATTTTAAAAATAGGTGCCGATAGGCATTTTAGATGTAGTTTCCGATAGGCATTTCAAAAAGAGGTGCCGATAGGCATTTCAGATATAGGTGCCGATAGGCATATCAGATATAGTTGCCGAAAGGCATTTAAAATATAGGTGCCGATAGGCATTTTAAATATAGGTGTCGATAGGCATTTCAGATATAAATGCCGAAAGGCATTTCAGATATAGGTGCCGATAGGCATTTCTGATGTGGTTGCCGATAGGCATTTCAAATATAGGTGCTGATAGGCATTTCAGATGTAGTTTTCGATAGGCATTTCAAAAATAGGTGCCGATAGGCATTTCAGATATAGTTGCTGATTGGCATTTTAAAAATAGGTGCCGATAGGCATTTCAGATATAGAAGCCGATAGGTATTTCAAATATAGGTGTCGATAAGCATTTCAGATATGGTTGCCGATAGGCATTTCAAATATAGGTGCTGAGAGGCATTTCAGATGTAGTTTCCGATAGGCATTTCAAAAATAGGTGCCGATAGGCATTTCAGATATAGGTGCCGATAGGCATTTCAGATATAGTTGCCGATTGGCATTTTAAAAATAGGTGTCGATAGGCATTTCAGATATAAAAGCCGATAGGCATTTCAAATATAGGTGCCGATAGGCATTCCAGATATGGTTGCCGATAGGCATTTCAAATATAGGTGCTGATAGGCATTCCAGATGTAGTTTCCGATAGGCATTTCAAAAATTGGTGCCTATAGGCATTTCAGATATAGGTGCCGATAGGCATTTCAGATATAGTTACCAGTTGGCATTTTAAAAATAGGTGCCGATAGGCATTTCAGATATAGAAGCCGATAGGCATTTCAAATATAGGTGCCGATAGGCAGTCCAGATATGGTTGCCGATAGGCATTTCAAATATAGGTGCTGATAGGCATTTCAGATGTAGTTTCCGATAGGCATTTCAAAAATAGGTGCCGATAGGCATTCCAGATATGGTTGCCGATAGGCATTTCAAATATAGGTGCTGATAGGCATTTTAGATGTAGTTTCCGATAGGCATTTCAAAAATTGATGCCGATAGGCATTTCAGGTATAGGTGCCGTTAGGCATTTCAGATATAGTTGCCGATTGGCATTTTAAAAACAGGTTCCGATAGGCATTTCAGATATAGAAGCCGATAGGCATTTCAAATATAGGTGTCGATAGGCATTTCAAATATTGTTGCCGATAGGCATTTCAAATATAGGAGCAGATAGGCATTTCAGATGTCGTTTCCGAAAGGCATTTCAAAAATAGGTGCCGATAGGCATTTAAGATATAGGTGCCGATAGGCATTTCAGATATAGTTGCCGATTGGCATTTTAAAAATAGGTGCCGATAGGCATTTTAGATGTAGTTTCCGATAGGCATTTCAAAAATAGGTGCCGATAGGCATTTCAGATTTAGGTGCCGGTAGGCATATCAGATATAGTCGCCGATAGGCATTTAAAATATAGGTGCCGATAGGCATTTCAAATATAGGTGGCGATAGGCATTTCAGATATAAATGCCGAAAGGCATTTCAGATATAGGTGCCGATAGGCATTTCTGATGTGGTTGCCGTTAGGCATTTCAAATATAGGTGCTGATAGGCATTTCAGATGTAGTTTTCGATAGGCATTTCAAAAATAGGTGCCGATAGGCATTTAAGATATAGGTGCCGATAGGCACTTTAGATATAGTTGCCGATTGGCATTTTAAAAATAGGTGTTGATAGGCATTCCAGATATAGAAGCCGATAGGCATTTCAAATATAGGTGCCGATAGGCATTCCAGATATGGTTGCCGATAGGCATTTCAAATATAGGTGCTAATAGGCATTTCAGATGTAGTTTCCGATAGGCATTTCAAAAATTGGTGCCGATAGGCATTTCAGATATTGGCGCCGATAGGCATTTCAGATATACTTGCCGATTGGCATTTTAAAAATAGGTGCCTATAGGCATTTCAGATATAGAAGCCGATAAGTATTTCAAATATAGGTGTCGATAGGCATTTCAGATATGGTTGCCGATAGGCATTTCAAATATTGGTGCTGATAGGCATTTCAGATGTAGTTTCCGATAGGCATTTCAATAATAGGTGCCGATAGGCATTTCAGATATAGGTGTTGATAGGCATTACAGATATGGTTGCCGATAGGCATTTCAAATATAGGTGCTGATAGGCATTTTAGATGTAGTTTCCGATAGGCATTTCAAAAATTGATGCCGATAGGCATTTCAGATATAGGTGCCGATAGGCATTTCAGATATTGTTGCCGATTGGCATTTTCAAAATAGGTGTCGATAGGCATTTCAGATATAGAAGCCGATAGGCATTTCAAATATAGGTGCCGATAGGCATTCCAGATATGGTTGCCGATAGGCATTTTAAATATAGGTGCTGATAGGCATTCCGGATGTAGTTTCCGATAGGCATTTCAAAAATTGGTGCCGATAGGCATTTCAGATATAGGTGCTGATAGGCACTTCAGATGTAGTTTCCGATAGGCATTTCAAAAATAGGTGCCGATAGGCATTCCAGATATGGTTGCCGATAGGCATTTCAAATATAGGTGCTGATAGGCATTTTAGATGTAGTTTCCGATAGGCATTTCAAAAATTGATGCCGATAGGCATTTCAGGTATAGGTGCCGTTAGGCATTTCAGATATAGTTGCCGATTGGCATTTTAAAAACAGGTTCCGATAGGCATTTCAGATATAGAAGCCGATAGGCATTTCAAATATAGGTGTCGATAGGCATTTCAAATATTGTTGCCGATAGGCATTTCAAATATAGGAGCAGATAGGCATTTCAGATGTCGTTTCCGAAAGGCATTTCAAAAATAGGTGCCGATAGGCATTTAAGATATAGGTGCCGATAGGCATTTAAGATATAGGTGCCGATAGGCATTTCAGATATAGTTGCCGATTGGCATTTTAAAAATAGGTGCCGATAGGCATTTTAGATGTAGTTTCCGATAGGCATTTCAAAAATAGGTGCCGATAGGCATTTCAGATTTAGGTGCCGGTAGGCATATCAGATATAGTCGCCGATAGGCATTTAAAATATAGGTGCCGATAGGCATTTCAAATATAGGTGGCGATAGGCATTTCAGATATAAATGCCGAAAGGCATTTCAGATATAGGTGCCGATAGGCATTTCTGATGTGGTTGCCGTTAGGCATTTCAAATATAGGTGCTGATAGGCATTTCAGATGTAGTTTTCGATAGGCATTTCAAAAATAGGTGCCGATAGGCATTTAAGATATAGGTGCCGATAGGCACTTTAGATATAGTTGCCGATTGGCATTTTAAAAATAGGTGTTGATAGGCATTCCAGATATAGAAGCCGATAGGCATTTCAAATATAGGTGCCGATAGGCATTCCAGATATGGTTGCCGATAGGCATTTCAAATATAGGTGCTAATAGGCATTTCAGATGTAGTTTCCGATAGGCATTTCAAAAATTGGTGCCGATAGGCATTTCAGATATTGGCGCCGATAGGCATTTCAGATATACTTGCCGATTGGCATTTTAAAAATAGGTGCCTATAGGCATTTCAGATATAGAAGCCGATAAGTATTTCAAATATAGGTGTCGATAGGCATTTCAGATATGGTTGCCGATAGGCATTTCAAATATTGGTGCTGATAGGCATTTCAGATGTAGTTTCCGATAGGCATTTCAATAATAGGTGCCGATAGGCATTTCAGATATAGGTGTTGATAGGCATTACAGATATGGTTGCCGATAGGCATTTCAAATATAGGTGCTGATAGGCATTTTAGATGTAGTTTCCGATAGGCATTTCAAAAATTGATGCCGATAGGCATTTCAGATATAGGTGCCGATAGGCATTTCAGATATTGTTGCCGATTGGCATTTTCAAAATAGGTGTCGATAGGCATTTCAGATATAGAAGCCGATAGGCATTTCAAATATAGGTGCCGATAGGCATTCCAGATATGATTGCCGATAGGCATTTTAAATATAGGTGCTGATAGGCATTCGGGATGTAGTTTCCGATAGGCATTTCAAAAATTGGTGCCGATAGGCATTTCAGATATAGGTGCCGATAGGAATTTCAGATATAGTTACCGATTCGCATTTTAAAAAAAGGTGCCGATAGGCATTTCAGATATAGAAGCCGATAGGTATTTCAAATATAGGTGTCGATAGGCATTTTAGATATGGTTGCCGATAGGCATTTTAAATATAGGTGCTGATACGCATTTCAGATGTAGTTTCCGATAGGCATTACAAAAATAGGGACCGATAGGCATTTCAGATATAGGTGCCGATAGGCATTTCAGATATAGTTGCCAATTGGCATTTTAAAAATAGGTGTCGATAGGCATTTCAGATATAGAAGCCGATAGGCATTTCAAATATAGGTGCCGATAGGCATTCCAGATATGGTTGCCGATAGGCATTTCAAATATAGTTGCTGATAGGCATTTCAGATGTAGTTTCCGATAGGCATTTCAAAAATTGGTGCCGATAGGCATTTCAGATATAGGTGCCGATAGGCATTTCAAATATAGTTGCCGATTGGCATTTTAAAAATAGGTGCCGATAGGCATTTTAGGTATAGAAGCCGATAGGTATTTCAAATATAGGTGTCGATAGGCATTTCAGATATGGTTGCCGATAGGCATTTCAAATATAGGTGCTGATAGGCATTTCAGATGTAGTTTCCGATAGGCATTTCAAAAATAGGTGCCGATAGGCATTTCAGATATAGGTGCCGATAGGCACATCAGTTATAGTTGCCGATTAGCATTTTAAAAATAGGTGCCGATAGGCATTTCAGATATAGAAGCCGATAGGCATTTCAAATATAGGTGCCGATAGGCAGTCCAGATATGGTTGCCGATAGGCATATTAAATATAGGTGCTGATAGGCATTTCAGATGTAGTTTCCGATAGGCATTTCAAAAATAGGTGCCGATAGGCATTCCAGATATGGTTGCCGATAGGCATTTCAAATATAGGTGCTGATAGGCATTTTAGATGTAGTTTCCGATAGGCATTTAAAAAATTGATGCCGATAGGCATTTTAGATATAGGTGCCGATAGGCATTTCAGATATAGTTGCCGATTGGCATTTTAAAAACAGGTGCCGATAGGCATTTCAGATATAGAAGCCGATAGGTGTTTCAAATATAGGTGTCGATAGGCATTTCAAATATTGTTGCCGATAGGCATTTCAAATATAGGAGCAGATAGGCATTTCAGATGTAGTTTCCGAAAGGCATTTCAAAAATAGGTGCCGATAGGCATTTCAGATATAGGTGCCGATAGGCATTTCAGATATAGTTGCCGATTGGCATTTTAAAAATAGGTGCCGATAGGCATTTCAGATATAGAAGCCGATAGGCATTTCAAATATAGGTGCCGATAAGCATTCCAGATATGGTTGCCGATAGGCATTTCAAATATAGGTGCTGATAGGCATTTCAGATGTAGTTTCCGATAGGCATTTCAAAAATTGGTGCCGATAGGCATTTCAGATATAGGTGCCGATAGGCATTTCAGATATAGTTGCTGATTGGCATTTTAAAAATAGGTGCCGATAGGCATTTCAGATATAGAAGCCGATAGGTATTTCAAATATAGGTGTCGATAGGCATTTCAGATATGGTTGCCGATAGGCATTTCAAATATAGGTGCTGAGAAGCATTTCAGATGTAGTTTCCGATAGGCATTTCAAAAATAGGTGCCGATAGACATTTCAGATATAGGTGCCGATAGGCATTTCAGATATAGTTGCCGATTGGCATTTTAAAAATAGGTGTCGATAGGCATTTCAGATATAAAAGCCGATAGGCATTTCAAATATAGGTGTCGATAGGCAGTTCAGATATAAATGCTGAAAAGCATTTCAGATATAGGTGCCGATAGGCATTTCTGATGTGGTTGCCGATAGGCATTTCAAATATAGGTGCTGATAGGCATTTCAGATGTAGTTTTCGATAGGCATTTCAAAAATAGGTGCCGAGAGGCATTTCAGATATAGGTGCCGATAGGCACTTTAGATATAGTTGCCGATTGGCATTTAAAAATAGGTGCCGGTAGGCATTTCAGATGTAGTTTCCGATAGGCATTTCAAAAATTGGTGCCGATAGGCATTCCAGATATGGTTCCTGATAGGCATTTCAAATATAGGTGCTGATAGGCATTTCAGATGTAGTTTCCGATAGGCATTTCAAAAATTGGTGCCGATAGGCATTTCAGATATAGGCGCCGATAGGCATTTCAGATATAGTTGCCGATTGGCATTTTAAAAATAGGTGCCTCTAGGCATTTCAGATATAGAAGCCGATAAGTATTTCAAATATAGGTGTCGATAGGCATTTCAAATATGGTTGCCGATAGGCATTACAAATATTAGTGCTGATAGGCATTTCAGATGTAGTTTCCGATAGGCATTTCAAAAATAGGTGCCGATAGGCATTTCAGATATAGGTGCCGATAGGCATTACAGATATGGTTGCCGATAGGCATTTCAAATATAGGTGCTGATAGGCATTTTAGATGTTATTTCCGATAGGCATTTAAAAAATTGATGCCGATAGGCATTTCAGATATAGGTGCCGATAGGCATTTCAGATATCGTTGCCGATTGGCATTTTAATAATAGTTGTCGATAGGCATTTCAGATATAGAAGCCGATAGGCATTTAAAATATAGGTGCCGATAGGCATTCCAGATATGGTTGCCGATAGGCATTTTAAATATAGGTGCTGATAGGCATTTCAGATGTAGTTTCCGAAAGGCATTTCAAAAATAGGTGCCGATAGGCATTTCAGATATAGGTGCCGATAGGCATTTCAGATATAGTTGCCGATTGGCATTTTAAAAATAGGTGCCGATAGGCATTTTAGATGTAGTTTCCGATAGGCATTTCAAAAATATGTGCCGATAGGCATTTAAGATTTAGGTGCCGGTAGGCATATCAGATATAGTTGCCGATAGGCATTTAAAATATAGGTGCCGATAGGCATTTCAAATATAGGTGTCGATAGGCATTTCAGATATAAATGCCGAAAGGCATTTCAGATATAGGTGCCGATAGGCATTTCTGATGTGGTTGCCGATAGGCATTTCAAATATAGGTGCTGATAGGCATTTCAGATGTAGTTTTCGATAGGCATTTCAAAAATAGGTGCCGATAGGCATTTCAGATATATGTGCCGATAAGCACTTCAGATATAGTTGCCGATTGGCATTTTAAAAATAAGTGCCGATGGGCATTTCAGATATAGAAGCCGATAGGCATTTCAAATATAGGTGCCGATAGGCATTCCAAATATGGTTGCCGATAGGCATTTCAAATATAGGTGTTGATAGACATTTCAGATGTAGTTTCCGATAGGCATTTCAAAAATTGGTGCCGATAGGCATTTCAGATATAGGCGCCGATAGGCATTTCAGATATAGTTGCCGATTGGCATTTTAAAAATAGGTGCCTATAGGCATTTCAGATATAGAAGCCGATAAGTATTTCAAATATAGGTGTCGATAGGCATTTCAGATATGGTTGCCGATAGGCATTTCAAATATTGGTGCTGATAGGCATTTCAGATGTAGTTTCCGATAGGCATTCCAAAAATAGGTGCCGATAGGCATTTCAGATATAGGTGCCGATAGGCATTACAGATATGGTTGCCGATAGGCATTTCAAATATAGGTGCTGATAGGCATTTTAGATGTAGTTTCTGATAGGCATTTCAAAAATTGATGCCGATAGGCATTTCAGATATAGGTGCCGATAGGCATTTCAGATATCGTTGCCGATTGGCATTTTAAAAATAGGTGTCGATAGGCATTTCAGATATAGAAGCCGATAGGCATTTCAAATATAGGTGCCGATAGGCATATCAGATGTAGTTTTCGATAGGCATTTCAAAAATAGGTGCCGATAGGCATTTCAGATATAGGGGCCGATAAGCATTTCAGATATAGTTGCCGATTGGCATTTTAAAAATAGGTGCCGATCGGCATTTCAGGTATAGAAGCCGATAGGTATTTCAAATATAGGTGTCGATAGGCATTTCAGATATGTTTGCCGATAGGCATTTCAAATATAGGTGCTGATAGGCATTTCAGATGTAGTTTCCGACAGGCATTTCAAAAATAGGTGCCGATAGGCATTTCAGATATAGGTGCCGATAGGCACATCAGTTATAGTTGCCGATTGGCATTTTAAAAATAGGTGCCGATAGGCATTTTAGATGTAGTTTCCGATAGGCATTTCAAAAATAGGTGCCGACAGGCATTTCAGATATAGGTGCCGATAGGCATATCAGATATAGTTGCCGATAGGCATTTAAAATATAGGTGCAGATAGGCATTTCATATATAGGTGTCGATAGGCATTTCAGATATAAATGCCGAAAGGCATTTCAGATATAGGTGCCGATAGGCATTTCTGATGTGGTTGCCGATAGGCATTTCAAATATATGTGCTGATAGGCATTTCAGATGTAGTTTTCGATAGGCATTTAAAAAATAGGTGCCGATAGGCATTTCAGATATAGGTGCCGATAAGCACTTCAGATATAGTTGCCGATTGGCATTTTAAAAATAAGTGCCGATAGGCATTTCAGATATAGAAGCCGATAGGCATTTCAAATATAGATGCCGATAGGCATTCCAGATATGGTTGCCGATAGGCATTTCAAATATAGGTGCTGATAGGCATTTCAGATGTAGTTTCCGATAGGCATTTCAAAAATTGGTGCCGATAGGCATTTCAGATATAGGTGCCGATAGGCATTTCAGATATAGTTGCTGATTGGCACTTTAAAAATAGGTGCCGATAGGCATTTCAGATATAGAAGCCGATAGGTATTTCAAATATAGGTGTCGATAGGCATTTCAGATATGGTTGCTGATAGGCATTTCAAATATAGGTGCTGAGAGGCATTTCACATGTAGTTTCCGATAGGCATTTCAAAAATAGGTGCCGATAGGCATTTCAGATATAGGTGCCGATAGGCATTTCAGATATAGTTGCCGATTGGCATTTTAAAAATAGGTGTCGATAGGCATTTCAGATATAAAAGCCGATAGGCATTTCAAATATAGGTGCCGATAGGCATTCCAGATATGGTATCCGATAGGCATTTCAAATATAGGTGCTGATAGGCATTCCAGATGTAGTTTCCGATAGGCATTTCAAAAATTGGTGCCTATAGGCTTTTCAGATATAGGTGCCGATAGGCATTTCAGATATAGTTACCGATTGGCATTTTTAAAATAGGTGCCGATAGGCATTTCAGATATAGAAGCCGATAGGTATTTCAAATATAGGTGTCGATAGGCATTTTAGATATGGTTGCCGATAGGCATTTCAAATATAGGTGCTGATAGGCATTTCAGATGTAGTTTCCGATAGGCATTTCAAAAATAGGTACCGATAGGCATTTCAGATATAGGTGCTAATAGGCATTTCAGATATAGTTGCCAATTGGCATTTTCAAAATAGGTGTCGATAGGCATTTTAGATATAGAAGCCAATAGGCATTTCAAATATAGGTGCCGATAGGCATTCCAGATATGGTTGCCGATAGGCATTTCAAATATAGGTGCTGATAGGCATTTCAGATATAGTTTCCGATAGGCATTTCAAAAATTGGTGCCGATAGGCATTTCAGATATAGGTGCCGATAGGCATTTTAGATATAGTTGCCGATTGGCATTTTAAAAATAGGTGCCGATAGGCATTTCAGGTATAGAAGCCGATAGGTATTTCAAATATAGGTGTCGATAGGCATTTCAGATATGTTTGCCGATAGGCATTTCAAATATAGGTGCTGATAGGCAATTCAGATGTAGTTTCCGATAGGCATTTCAAAAATAGGTGCCGATAGGCATTTCAGATATAGGCGCCGATAGGCACATCAGTTATAGTTGCCGATTGGCATTTTAAAAATAGGTGCCGATAGGCATTTTAGATGTAGTTTCCGATAGGCATTCAAAAATAGGTGCCGATAGGCATTTCAGATATAGGTGCCGATAGGCATATCAGATATAGTTGCCGATAGGCATTTAAAATATAGGTGCCGATAGGCATTTCAAATATAGGTGTCGATAGGCATTTCAGATATAAATGCCGAAAGGCATTTCAGATATAGGTGCCGATAGGCATTTCTGATGTGGTTGCCGATAGGCATTTCAAATATAGGTGCTGATAGGCATTTCAGATGTAGTTTCCGATAGGCAATTCAAAAATAGGTGCCGATAGGCATTTCAGATATAGGTGCCGATAGGCATTTCAGATATAGTCGCCGATTAGCATTTCAAAAATAGGTGCCGATAGGCATTTCAGATATAGAAGCCGATAGGCATTTCAAATATAGGTGCCGATAAGCATTCCAGATATGGTTGCCGATAGGCATTTCAAATATAGGTGCTGATAGGCATTTCAGATGTAGTTTCCGATAGGCATTTCAAAAATAGGTGCCGATAGGCATTTCAGATATAGGTGCCGATAGGCATTTCAGATATAGTCCGATTAGCATTTTAAAAATAGGTGCCGATAGGCATTTCAGATATAGAAGCCGATAGGCATTTCAAATATAGGTGCCGATAAGCATTCCAGATATGGTTGCCGATAGGCATTTCAAATATAGGTGCTGATAGGCATTTCAGATGTAGTTGCCAATTGGCATTTTAAAAATAGGTGTCGATAGGCATTTCAGATATAGAAGCCGATAGGCATTTCAAATATAGGTGCCGATAGGCATTCCAGATATGGTTGCCGATAAGCATTTCAAATATAGGTGCTAATAGGCATTTCAGATGTATTTTCCGATAGGCATTTCAAAAATTGGTGCCGATAGGCATTTCAGATATAGGCGCCGATAGGCATTTCAGATATAGTTGCCGATTGGCATTTTAAAAATAGGTGCCTATAGGCATTTCAGATATAGAAGCCGATAAGTATTTCAAATATAGGGTGTCGATAGGCATTTCAGATATGGTTGCCGATAGGCATTTCAAATATTGGTGCTGATAGGCATTTCAGATGTAGTTTCCGATAGGCATTTCAAAAATAGGTGCCGATAGGCATTTCAGATATGGGCGCCGATAGGCACATCAGTTATAGTTGCCGATTGGCATTTTAAAAATAGGTGCCGATAGGCATTTTAGATGTAGTTTCCGATAGGCATTCAAAAATAGGTGCCGATAGGCATTTCAGATATAGGTGCCGATAGGCATATCAGATATAGTTGCCGATAGGCATTTAAAATATAGGTGCCGATAGGCATTTCAAATATAGGTGTCGATAGGCATTTCAGATATAAATGCCGAAAGGCATTTCAGATATAGGTGCCGATAGGCATTTCTGATGTGGTTGCCGATAGGCATTTCAAATATAGGTGCTGATAGGCATTTCAGATGTAGTTTCCGATAGGCATTTCAAAAATAGGTGCCGATAGGCATTTCAGATATAGGTGCCGATAGGCATTTCAGATATAGTCGCCGATTAGCATTTCAAAAATAGGTGCCGATAGGCATTTCAGATATAGAAGCCGATAGGCATTTCAAATATAGGTGCCGTGAAGCATTCCAGATATGGTTGCCGATAGGCATTTCAAATATAGGTGCTGATAGGCATTTCAGATGTAGTTTCCGATAGGCATTTCAAAAATAGGTGCCGATAGGCATTTCAGATATAGGTGCCGATAGGCATTTCAGATATAGAAGCCGATAGGCATTTCAAATATAGGTGCCGATAAGCATTCCAGATATGTTTGCCGATAGGCATTTCAAATATAGGTGCTGATAGGCATTTCAGATATAGTTGCCAATTGGCATTTTAAAAATAGGTGTCGATAGGCATTTCAGATATAGAAGCCGATAGGCATTTCAAATATAGGTGCCGATAGGCATTCCAGATATCGTTGCCGATAGGCATTTCAAATATAGGTGCTAATAGGCATTTCAGATGTAGTTTCCGATAGGCATTTCAAAAATTGGTGCCGATAGGCATTTCAGATATAGGCGCCGATAGGCATTTCAGATATAGTTGCCGATTGGCATTTTAAAAATAGGTGCCTATAGGCATTTCAGATATAGAAGCAGATAAGTATTTCAAATATAGGGTGTCGATAGGCATTTCAGATATGGTTGCCGATAGGCATTTCAAATATTGGTGCTGATAGGCATTTCAGATGTAGTTTCCGATAGGCATTTCAAAAATAGGTGCCGATAGGCATTTCAGATATAGGTGCCGGTAGGCATTACAGATATGGTTGCCGATAGGCATTTCAAATATAGGTGCTGATAGGCATTTTAGATGTAGTTTCCGATAGGCATTTCAAAAATTGATGCCGATAGGTATTTCAGATATAGATGCCGATAGGCACTTTAGATATAGTTGCCGATTGGCATTTTAAAAATAGGTGCCGATAGGCATTTCAGATATAGAAGCCGATAGGCATTTCAAAAATAGGTGCCGATAGGCATTTCAGATATAGGTGCCGATAGGCATTACAGATATTGTTGCCGATAGGCATTTCAAATATAGGTGCTGATAGGCATTTTAGATGTAGTTTCCGATAGGCATT
This sequence comes from Venustoraphidia nigricollis, assembly GCA_034508555.1. Classification (NCBI taxonomy): domain Eukaryota; kingdom Metazoa; phylum Arthropoda; class Insecta; order Raphidioptera; family Raphidiidae; genus Venustoraphidia; species Venustoraphidia nigricollis. The sequence goes on from JAVRKA010000469.1 coordinate 22,076, forward strand.
TCAAAAATTGATGCCGATAGGTATTTCAGATATAGGTGCCGATAGGCACTTTAGATACAGTTGCCGATTGGCATTTTAAAAATAGGTGCCGATAGGCATTTCAGATATAGAAGCCGATAGGCATTTCAAATATAGGTGCCGATAGGCAGTCCAGATATGGTTGCCGATAGGCATTTCAAATATAGGTGCTGATAGGCATTTCAGATGTAGTTTCCGATAGGCATTTCAAAAATAGGTGCCGATAGGCATTCCAGATATGGTTGCCGATAGGCATTTCAAATATAGGTGCTGATAGGCATTTTAGATATAGTTGCCGATTAGCATTTTAAAAACAGGTGCCGATAGGCATTTCAGATATAGAAGCCGATAGGTATTTCAAATATAGGTGTCGATAGGCATTTCAAATATTGTTGCCTATAGGCATTTCAAATATAGGAGCAGATAGGCATTTCAGATGTAGTTTCCGAAACTCATTTCAATAATAGGTGCCGATAGGCATTTCAGATATAGGTGCCGATAGGCATTTCAGATATAGTTGCCGATTGGCATTTTAAAAATAGGTGCCGATAGGCATTTTAGATGTAGTTTCCGATAGGCATTTCAGATATAGTTGCCGATTGGCATTTTAAAAATAGGTGCCTATAGGCATTTCAGATATAGAAGCCGATAAGTATTTCAAATATAGGTGTCGATAGGCATTTCAGATATAGGTGCCGATAGGCATTTCAGATATAGTTGCCGATTGGCATTTTAAAAATAGGTGCCGATAGGCATTTTAGATGTAGTTTCCGATAGGCATTTCAAATATGGTTGCCGATAGGCATTTCAAATATTGGTGCTGATAGGCATTTCAGATGTAGTTTCTGATAGGCATTTCAAAAATTGGTGCCGATAGGCATTTAAAATATAGGTGCCGATAGGCATTTCAAATATAGGTGTCGATAGACATTTCAAATATAAATGCCGAAAGGCATTTCAGATATAGGTTCCGATAGGCATTTCTGATGTGGTTGCCGATAGGCATTTCAAATATAGGTGCTGATAGGCATTTCAGATGTAGTTTTCGATAGGCATTTCAAAAATAGGTGCCGACAGGTTTTTCAGATATAGGTGCCGATAGGCACTTTAGATATAGTTGCCGATTGGCATTTTAAAAATAGGTGCCGATAGGCATTTCAGATATAGAAGCCGATAGGCATTTCAAATATAGGTGCCGATAGGCATTCCAAATATGGTTGCCGATAGGCATTTCAAATATAGGTGCTGATAGGCATTTCAGATGTAGTTTCTGATAGGCATTTCAAAAATTGGTGCCGATAGGTATTTCAGATATAGGCGCCGATAGGCATTTCAGATATAGTTGCCGATTGGCATTTTAAAAATAGGTGCCTATAGGCATTTCAGATATAGAAGCCGATAAGTATTTCAAATATAGGTGTCGATAGGCATTTCAGATATGGTTGCCGATAGGCATTTCAAATATTGGTGCTGATAGGCATTTCAGATGTAGTTTCTGATAGGCATTTCAAAAATTGGTGCCGATAGGCATTTCAAATATAGGTGCCGATAGGCATTCCAGATATGGTTGCCGATAGGCATTTCAAAATATATAGGTGCTGATAGGCATTTCAGATGTAGTTTCCGATAGGCATTTCAAAAATTGGTGCCGATACGCATTTCAGATATAGGTGCCGATAGGCATTTCAGATATAGTTGCCGATTGGCATTTTAAAAATAGCTGCCGATAGGCATTTCAGGTATAGAAGCCGATAGGTATTTCAAATATAGGTGTCGATAGGCATTTCAGATATGTTTGCCGATAGGCATTTCAAATATAGGTGCTAATAGGCATTTCAGATGTAGTTTCCGATAGGCATTTCAAAAATAGGTGCCGATAAGCATTTCAGATATAGGTGCCGATAGGCACATCAGTTATAGTTGCCGATTGGCATTTTAAAAATAGGATCCGATAGGCATGTTAGATGTAGTTTCCGATAGGCATTTCAATAATAGGTGCCGATAGGCATTTCAGATATAGGTGCCGATAGGCATATCAGATATAGTTGCCGATAGGCATTTAAAATATAGGTGCATATAGGCATTTCAAATATAGGTGTCGATAGGCATTTCAGATATAAATGCCGAAAGGCATTTCAGATATAGGTGCCGATAGGCATTTCTGATGTGGTTGCCGATAGGCATTTCAAATATTTGTGCTGATAGGCATTTCAGATGTAGTTTTCGATAGGCATTTCAAAAATAGGTGCCGATAGGCATTTCAGATATAGGTGCCGATAAGCACTTCAGATATAGTTGCCGATTAGCATTTTAAAAATAAGTGCCGATAGGCATTTCAGATATAGAAGCCGATAGATATTTCAAATATAGATGCCGATAGGCATTCCAGATATGGTTGCCGATAGGCATTTCAAATATAGGTGCTGATAGGCATTTCAGATGTAGTTTCCGACAGGCATTTCAAAAATAGGTGCCGATAGGCATTTCAGATATAGGTGCCGATAGGCATTTTAGATATAGTTGCCGATTGGCATTTTAAAAATCGGTGCCGATAGGCATTTCAGATATAGAAGCCGATAGGCATTTCAAATATAGGTGCCGATAAGCATTCCAGATATGGTTGCCGATAGGCATTTCAAATATAGGTGCTGATAGGCATTTCAGATGTAGTTTTCGATAGGCATGTCAAAAATAGGAGCCGATAGGCATTTCAGATATAGGTGCCGATAAGCACTTCAGATATAGTTGCCGATTGGCATTTTAAAAATAAGTGCCGATAGGCATTTCAGATATAGAAGCCGATAGATATTTCAAATATAGATGCCGATAGGCATTCCAGATATGGTTGCCGATAGGCATTTCAAATATAGGTGCTGATAGGCATTTCAGATGTAGTTTCCGATAGGCATTTCAAAAATAGGTGCCGATAGGCATTTCAGGTATAGAAGCCGATAGGTATTTCAAATATAGGTGTCGATAGGCATTTCAGATATGGTTGCCGATAGGCATTTCAAATATAGGTACTGATAGGCATTTCAGATGTAGTTTCCGATAGGCATTTCAAAAATAGGTGCCGATAGCCATTTCAGATATAGGCGCCGGTAGGCACATCAGTTATAGTTGCCGATTGGCATTATAAAAATAGGTGCCGATAGGCATTTTAGATGTAGTTTCCGATAGGCATTCAAAAATAGGTGCCGATAGGCATTTCAGATATAGGTGCCAATAGGCATATCAGATATAGTTGCCGATAGGCATTTAAAATATAGGTGCCGATAGGCATTTCAGATGTAGTTTCCGATAGGCATTTCAAAAATAGGTGCAGATAGGCATTTCAGATATAGGTGCCGATAGGCATTTCAGATATAGTTGCCGATTGGCATTTTAAAAATAGGTGCCGATAGGCATTTCAGATATAGAAGCCGATAGGCATTTCAAATATAGGTGCCGATAAGCATTCCAGATATGGTTGCCGATAGGCATTTCAAATATAGGTGCTGATAGGCATTTCAGATGTAGTTTCCGATAGGCATTTCAAAAATAGGTGTCGATAGGCATTTCAGATATAGTTGCCGATAGGCATTACAGATATAGTTGCCGATTAGCATTTTAAAAATAGGTGCCGATAGGCATTTCAGATATAGAAGCCGATAGGCATTTCAAATATAGGTGCCGATAAGCATTCCAGATATGGTTGCCGATAGGCATTTCAAATATAGGTGCTGATAGGCATTTCAGATGTAGTTTTCGATAAGCATTTCAAAAATTTGTGCCGATAGGCATTTCAGATATAGGTGCCGATAGGCATTTCAGATATAGTTGCTGATTGGCATTTTAAAAATAGGTGCCGATAGGCATTTCAGATTTAGGTGCCAGTAGGCATATCAGATATAGTTGCCGATAGGTATTTAAAATATAGATGCCGATAGGCATTTCAAATATAGGTGTCGATAGGCATTTCAGATATAAATGCCGAAAGGCATTTCAGATATAGGTCCCGGTAGGCATTTCTGATGTGGTTGCCGATAGGCATTTCAAATATAGGTGCTGATAGGCATTTCAGATGTAGTTTTCAATAGGCATTTCAAAAATAGGTGCCGATAGGCATTTCAGATATAGGTGCCGATAGGAACTTTAGATATAGTTGCCGATTGGCATTTAAAAATAGGTGCCGATAGGCATTTCAGATATAGAAGCCGATAGGCATTTCAAATATAGGTGCAGATAGGCATTTCAGATGTAGTTTTCGATAGGCATTTCAAATATAGGTGCTGATAGGCATTCCAGATATGGTTGCCGATAGGCATTTCAAATATAGGTGCTGATAGGCATTTTAGATGTAGTTTCCGATAGGCATTTCAAAAATTGATGCCGATAGGCATTTCAGATATAGGTGCCGATAGGCATTTCAGATATAGTTGCCGATTGGCATTTTAAAAACAGGTGCCGATAGGCATTTCACATTACTTCTATATGTGAAATGCCTATCGGCACCTGTTTTTATATAGAAGTCGATAGGTATTTCAAATATAGGTGTCGATAGGCATTTCAGATTTGGTTGCCGATAGGCATTTCAAATATAGGAGCAGATAGGCATTTCAGATGTAGTTTCCGAAAGGCATGTCAAAAATAGGTGCCGATAGGCATTTCAGATATAGGTGCCGATAGGCATTTCAGATATAGTTGCCGATTGGCATTTTAAAAATAGGTGCCGATAGGCATTTCAGATATAGGTGCCGATAGGCATTTCAGATATAGTTGCCGATTGGCATTTTAAAAATAGGTGCCGTCAGGCATTTCAGATATAGGTGCCGATAGGCATTTCAGATATAGTTGCCGATTGGCATTTTAAAAATAGGTGCCGATAGGCATTTTAGATGTAGTTTCCGATAGGCATTTCAAAAATAGGTGCCGATAGGCATTTCAGATATAGGTGCCGATAGGCATATCAGATATAGTTGCCGATAGGCATTTAAAATATAGGTGCCGATAGGCATTTCAAATATAGGTGTCGATAGGCATTTCAGAAATAAATGCCGAAAGGCATTTCAGATATAGGTGATAATAGGCGTTTCTGATGTGGTTGCCGATAGGCATTTCAAATATAGGTGCTGATAGGCATTTCAGATGTAGTTTTCCATAGGCATTTCAAAAATAGGTGCCGATAGGCATTTCAATATAGGTGCCGATAGGCACTTCAGATATAGTTGCCGATTGGCATTTTAAAAATAGGTGCCGCTAGGGATTTCAGATATAGGTGCCGATAGGCATTTTAAAAATAGGTGCCGATAGGCATTTCAGATATAGAAGCCGATAGGCATTTCAAATATAGGTGCCGATAGGCATTCCAGATATGGTTGCCGATAGGCATTTCAAATATAGGTGCTGATAGGAATTTCAGATGTAGTTTCCGATAGGCATTTTAAAAATAGGTGCCGATAGGCATTCAAGATAAAGGTGCCGATAGGCATTTCAGATATAGTTGCCGATAGCCATTTTTAAAATAGGTGCCGATAGGCATTTCAGATATAGAAGCCGATAGGCATTTCAAATATATGTGCCGATAGGCATTCCAGATATGGTTACCGATAGGCATTTCGAATATAGGTGCTGATAGGCATTTCAGATGTAGTTTCCGATATGCATTTCAAAAATTGGTGCCGATAGGCATTTCAGATATAGGTGCCGATAGGCATTTCAGATATAGTTGCCGATTGGCATTTTAAAAATAGGTGCCGATAGGCATTTCAGATATAGAAGCCGATAGGCATTTCAAATATAGGTGCCGATAAGCATTCCAGATATGGTTGCCGATAGGCATTTCAAATATAGGTTCTGATATGCATTTCAGATGTAGTTTCCGATAGGCATTTCAAAAATTGGTGCCGATAGGCATTTCAGATATAGGTGCCGATAGGCATTTCAGATATAGTTGCCGATTGGCATTTTAAAAATAGGTGTTGATTGGCATTTCAGATATAGAAGCCGATAGGTATTTCAAATATTGGTGTCGATAGGCATTTCAGATATGGTTGCCGATAGGCATTTCAAATATAGGTGCCGATAGGCTTTTGAGATATAGAAGCCGATAGGTATTTCAAATATAGGCGTCGATAGGCATTTCTGATATGGTTGCCGATAGGCATTTCAAATATAGGTGCTGATAGGCATTTCAGATGTAGTTTCCAATAGGCATTTCAAAAATAGGTGCCGATAGGCATTTCAGATACAGGTGCCGATAGGCATTTCAGATATAGGTGCCGATAGGCATATCAGATATAGTTGCCGATAGGCATTTAAAATATAGGTGCCGATAGACATTTCAAATATAGGTGTCGATAGGCATTTCAGATATAGGTGCCGATAGGCATATCAGATATAGTTTCCGATAGGCATTTAAAATATAGGTGCCGATAGGCATTTCAAATATAGGTGTCGATAGGCATTTCAGATATAAATGCCGAAAGGCATTTCAGATATAGGTGCCAATAGGCATTTCTGATGTCGTTGCCGATAGGCATTTCAAATATAGGTGCTGATAGGCATTTCAGATGTAGTTTTCGATAGGCATTTCAAAAATAGGTGCCGATAGGCATTTCAGATATAGGTGCAGATATGCACTTTAGATATAGTTGCCGACTGGCATTTTAAAAATAGGTGCCGATAGGCATTTCAGATAAAGAAGCCGATAGGCATTTCAAATATAGGTGCCGATAGGCATTACAGATATGGTTGCCGATAGGCATTTCAAATATAGGTGCTGATAGGCATTTCAGATGTAGTTTCCAATAGGCATTTCAAAAATAGGTGCCGATAGGCATTTCAGATATAGGTGCCGAAAGCCATTTCAGATATAGTTTCCGAATGGCATTTTAAAAATAGGTGCCGATAGGCATTTCAGATATAGAAGCCGATAGGCATTTCAAATATAGGTGCCGATAAGCATTCCAGATATTGTTGCCGATAGGCATTTCAAATATAGGTGCTGATAGGCATTTCAGATGTAGTTTCCGATAGGCATTTCAAAAATTGGTGCCGATTGGCATTTCAGATATAGGTGCCGATAGGCATTTCAGATATAGTTGCCGATTGGCATTTTAAAAATAGGTGCCGATAGGCATTTCAGATATAGAAGCCGATAGGTATTTCAAATATAGGTGTCGATAGGCATTTCAGATATGGTTGCCGATAGGCATTTCAAATATTGGTGCTGATAGGCATTTCAGATGTAGTTTCCGATAGGCATATCAAAAATAGGTGCCGATAGGCATTTCAGATATAGGTGCCGATAGGCATTACAGATATAGTTGCCGATTGGCATTTTAAAAATAGGTGCCGATAGGCATTTTAGATATAGAATCCGATAGGCATATCAAATATAGGTGCCGATAGGCATTCCGGATATGGTTGCCGATAGGCATTTCAAATATAGGTGCTGATAGGCATTTCAGATGTAGTCCCCGATAGGTATTTCAAAAATAGGTGCCAAAAGGCATTTCATATATAGGTGCCGATAGGCATTTCAGATAAAGTTGCCGATTATCATTTTAAAAATAGGTGCCGATAGGCATTTCAGATATAGAAGTCGATAGGCATTTCAAATATAGGTGCCGATAAGCATTCCAGATATGGTTGCCGATAGGCATTTCAAATATAGGTACTGATAGGCATTTCAGATGTAGTTTCCGATAGGCATTTCAAAAATTGGTGCCGATAGGCATTTCAGATATAGGTGCCGATAGGCATTTCAGATATAGTTGCCGATTGGCATTTTAAAAATAGGTGCCGATAGGCATTTCAGATATAGGTGCCGATAGGCATTTCAGATAAAGTTGCCGATTGGCATTTTAAAAATAGGTGCCGATAGGCATTTCAGATATAGAAGCCGATAGGCATTTCAAATATAGGTGCCCATAGGCATTCCAGATATGGTTGCCGATAGGCGTTTCAAATATAGGTGCTAATAGGCATTTCAGATGTAGTTTCCAATAGGCATTTCAAAAATAGGTGCCGATAGGCATTTCAGATATAAGTGCCGATAGGCATTTCAGATATAGGTGCCGATAGGCATATCAGATATAGTTGCCGATAGGCATTTAAAATATAGGTGCCGATAGACATTTCAAATATAGGTGTCGATAGGCATTTCAGATATAAATGCCGAATGGCATTTCAGATATAGGTGCCAATAGGCATTTCTGATGTGGTTGCCGATAGACATTTCAAATATAGGTGCTGATAGGCATTTTAGATGTAGTTGTCGATAGGCATTTCAAAAATAGGTGCCGATAGGCATTTCAGATATAGGTGCAGATAGGAACTTCAGATATAGTTGCCGATTGGCATTTTAAAAATAGGCGCCGATAGGCATTTCAGATATAGAAGCCGATAGGCATCTCAAATATAGGTGCCGATGGGCATTCCAGATATGGTTGCCGATAGGCATTTCAAATATAAGTGCTGATAGGCATTTCAGATGTAGTTTCCAATAGGCATTTCAAAAATAGGTGCCGATAGGCATTTCAGATATAGGTGCCGATAGGCATTTCAGATATAGTTTCCGAATGGCATTTTAAAAATAGGTGCTGATAGGCATTTCAGATAGAGAAGCCGATAGGCATTTCAAATAAAGGTGCCGATAGGCATTCCAGATATTGTTGCCGATAGGCATTTCAAATATAGGTGCTGATAGGCATTTCAGATGTAGTTTCCGATAGGCATTTCAAAAATTGATGCCGATAGGCATTTCAGATATAGGTGCCGATAGGCATTTCAGATATAGTTGCCGATTGGCATTTTAAAAATAGGTGCCGATAGGCATTTCAGATATAGAAGCCGATAGGCATCTCAAATATAGGTGCCGATGGGCATTCCAGATATGGTTGCCGATAGGCATTTCAAATATTGGTGCTGATAGGCATTTCAGATGTAGTTTTCGATAGGCATTTCAAAAATAGGTGCCGATGGGCATTTCAGATATAGGTGCCGATAGGCATTACAGATATAGTTGCCGATTGGCATTTTAAAAATAGGTGCCGATAGGCATTTTAGATATAGAAGCCGATAGGCATTTCAAATATAGGTGCCGATAGGCACTCCGGATATGGTTGCCGATAGGCATTTCAAATATAGGTGCTGATAGGCATTTCAGATGTAGTTCCCGATAGGCATTTCAAAAATAGGTGCCAAAAGGCATTTCATATATAGGTGCCGATAGGCATTTCAGATATAGTTGCCGATTATCATTTTAAAAATAGGTGTCGATAGGCATTTCAGATATAGAAGTCGATAGGCATTTTAAATATAGGTGCCGATAGGCATTCCAGATATGGTTGCCGATAGGCATTTCAAATATAGGTGCTGATAGGCATTTCATATTTGGTGCCGATAGGCATTTCAGATATAGTTGCCAATTGGCATTTTAAAAATAGGTGTCGGTAGGCATTTCAGATATAGAAGCCGATAGGCATTTCAAATATAGGTGCTGATAGGCATTTCAGATGTAGTTTCCGATAGGCATTTCAAAAATTGATGCCGATAGGCATTTCAGATATAGGTGCCGATAGGCATTTCAGATATAGTTGCCGATTAGCATTTTAAAAATAGGTGCCGATAGGCATTTCAGATATAGAAGCCGATAGGCATCTCAAATATAGGTGCCGATGGGCATTCCAGATATGGCTGCCGATAGGCATTTCAAATATTGGTGCTGATAGGCATTTCAGATGTAGTTTCCGATAGGCATTTCAAAAATAGGTGCCGATGGGCATTTCAGATATAGTTGCCGATAGGCATTACAGATATAGTTGCCGATTGGCATTTTAAAAATAGGTGCCGATAGGCATTTTAGATATAGAAGCCGATAGGCATTTCAAATATAGGTGCCGATAGGCACTCCGGATATGGTTGCCGATTTGCGTTTCAAATATAGGTGCTGATAGGCATTTCAGATGTAGGTCCCGATAGGCATTTCAAAAATAGGTGCCAAAAGGCATTTCATATATAGGTGCCGATAGGCATTTCAGATATAGTTGCCGATTATCATTTTAAAAATAGGTGCCGATAGGCATTTCAGATATAGAAGTCGATTGGCATTTTAAATATAGGTGCCGATAGGCATTCCAGATATGGTTGCCGATAGGCATTTCAAATATAGGTGCTGATAGGCATTTCAGATATAGGTGCCGATAGGCATTTCAGATATAGTTGCCAATTGGCATTTTAAAAATAGGTGTCGGTAGGCATTTCAGATATAGAAGCCGATAGGCATTTCAAATATAGTTGCTGATAGGCATTTCAGATGTAGTTTCCGATAGGCATTTCAAAAATTGGTGCCGATTGGCATTTTAGATATAGGTGCCAAAGGCATTTCAGATATAGTTGCCGATTGGCATTTTAAAAATAGTTGCCGATAGGCATTTCAAATATAGAAGCCGATAGGTATTTCAAATATAGGTGTCGATAGGCATTTCAGATATGGTTGCCGATAGGCATTTCAAATATAGGTGCTGATAGGCATTTCAGATGTAGTTTCCGATAGGCATTTCAAAAATAGGTGCCGAAAGGCATTTCAGATATAGCTGCCGATAGGCATTTCAGATATAGTTGCCGATTGGCATTTTAAAAATAAGTGCCGATAGGCATTTTAGATGTAGTTTCCGGTAGGCATTTCAAAAATAGGTGCCGATAGGCATTTTAGATATAGGTGCCGATAGGCACTTCAGATATAGTTGCCGATTGGCATTTTAAAAATAGGTGCCGCTAGGCATTTTAGATATAGAAGCCGATAGGCATTTCAAATATAGGTGCTGATAGGCATTTCAGTTGTAGTTTCCGATAGGCATTTCAAAAATAGGTGCCGATAGGCATTTCAGATATAGGCGCCGATAGGCATTTCAGATATAGTTGCTGATAGGCTTTTCAGATATAGGTGCCGATATGCATTTCAAATATAGTTGCCGATAGGCATTTCAAAAATAGGTGCCGATAGGCATTTCAGATATGGTTGCCGATAGGCATTTTATTATAGGTGCTGATAGGCGTTTCAGATGTAGTTTCCGATAGGCATTTCAAAAATAGGTGCCGATAGACATTTCAGATATAGATGCCGATAGGCATTTCAGGTATAGTTGCCGATAGCCATTTTAAAAATAGGTGCCGATAGGCATTTCAGATATAGAAGCCGATAGGCATTTCAAATACAGGTGCCGATAGGCATTCCAGATATGGTTGCCGATAGGCATTTTAAATATAGGTGCTGATAGGCATTTCAGATGTAGTTTCCGATAGGCATTTCAAAAATTGGTGCCGATAGGCATTTCAGATATAGGCGCCGATAGGCATTTCAGATATAGTTGCCGATTGGCATTTTAAAAATAGGTGCCTATAGGCATTTCAGATATAGAAGCCGATAAGTATTTCAAATATAGGGTGTCGATAGGCATTTCAGATATGGTTGCCGATAGGCATTTCAAATATTGGTGCTGATAGGCATTTCAGATGTAGTTTCCGATAGGCATTTCAAAAATAGGTGCCGATAGGCATTTCAGATATAGGTGCCGGTAGGCATTACAGATATGGTTGCCGATAGGCATTTCAAATATAGGTGCTGATAGGCATTTTAGATGTAGTTTCCGATAGGCATTTCAAAAATTGATGCCGATAGGTATTTCAGATATAGATGCCGATAGGCACTTTAGATATAGTTGCCGATTGGCATTTTAAAAATAGGTGCCGATAGGCATTTCAGATATAGAAGCCGATAGGCATTTCAAAAATAGGTGCCGATAGGCATTTCAGATATAGGTGCCGATAGGCATTACAGATATGGTTGCCGATAGGCATTTCAAATATAGGTGCTGATAGGCATTTTAGATGTAGTTTCCGATAGGCATTTCAAAAATTGATGCCGATAGGTATTTCAGATATAGGTGCCGATAGGCACTTTAGATACAGTTGCCGATTGGCATTTTAAAAATAGGTGCCGATAGGCATTTCAGATATAGAAGCCGATAGGCATTTCAAATATAGGTGCCGATAGGCAGTCCAGATATGGTTGCCGATAGGCATTTCAAATATAGGTGCTGATAGGCATTTCAGATGTAGTTTCCGATAGGCATTTCAAAAATAGGTGCCGATAGGCATTCCAGATATGGTTGCCGATAGGCATTTCAAATATAGGTGCTGATAGGCATTTTAGATATAGTTGCCGATTAGCATTTTAAAAACAGGTGCCGATAGGCATTTCAGATATAGAAGCCGATAGGTATTTCAAATATAGGTGTCGATAGGCATTTCAAATATTGTTGCCTATAGGCATTTCAAATATAGGAGCAGATAGGCATTTCAGATGTAGTTTCCGAAACTCATTTCAATAATAGGTGCCGATAGGCATTTCAGATATAGGTGCCGATAGGCATTTCAGATATAGTTGCCGATTGGCATTTTAAAAATAGGTGCCGATAGGCATTTTAGATGTAGTTTCCGATAGGCATTTCAGATATAGTTGCCGATTGGCATTTTAAAAATAGGTGCCTATAGGCATTTCAGATATAGAAGCCGATAAGTATTTCAAATATAGGTGTCGATAGGCATTTCAGATATGGTTGCCGATAGTCATTTCAAATATTGGTGCTGATAGGCATTTCAGATGTAGTTTATGATAGGCATTTCAAAAATAGGTGCCGATAGGCATTTCAGATATAGGTGCCGATAGGCACATCAGTTATAGTTGCCGATTGGCATTTTAAAAATAGGTGCCGATAGGCATTTTAGATGTAGTTTCCGATAGGCATTTAAAAAATAGGTGCCGATAGGCATTTCAGATATAGGTGCCGATAGGCATATCAGATATAGTTGCCGATAGGCATTTAAAATATAGGTGCCGATAGGCATTTCAAATATAGGTGTCGATAGGCATTTCAGATATAAATGCCGAAAGGCATTTCAGATATAGGTGTCGATAGGCATTTCTGATGTTGTTGCCGATAGGCATTTCAAATATAGATGCTGATAGGCATTTCAGATGTAATTTTCGATAGGCATTTCAAAAATAGGTGCCGATAGGCATTTCAGATATAGGTGCCGATAGGCATTTCAGATATAGTTGCCGATTGGCATTTTAAAAATAGGTGCCGATAGGCATTTCAGATATAGAAGCCGATAGGCATTTCAAATATAGCTGCCGATAAGCATTCCAGATATGGTTGCCGATAGGCATTTCAAATATAGGTGCTGATAGGCATTTCAGATGTAGTTTCCGATAGGCATTTCAAAAATTGGTGCCGATAGGCATTTCAGATATAGGTGCCGATAGGCATTTCAGATATAGTTGCTGATTGGCATTTTAAAAACAGGTGCCGATAGGCATTTCAGATATAGAAGCCGATAGGTATTTCAAATATAGGTGTCGATAGGCATTTCAGATATAATTGCCGAAAAGCATTTCAGATATAGGTGCCGATAGGCATTTCTGATGTGGTTGCCGATAGGCATTTCAAAAATAGGTGCCGATAGGCATTTCAGATATAGGTGCCGATAGGCATTTCAGATATAGTTGCCGATTGGCATTTTAAAAATAGGTGTTGATAGGCATTTCAGATATAAAAGCCGATAGGCATTTCAAATATAGGTGTCGATAGGCATTTTAGATATAATTGCCGAAAAGCATTTCAGATATAGGTGCCGATAGGCATTTCTGATGTGGTTGCCGATAGGCATTTCAAATATAGGTGCTGATAGGCATTTCAGATGTAGTTTTCGATAGGCATTTCAAAAATAGGTGCCGATAGGCATTTCAGATATAGGTGCCGATAGGCACTTTAGATATATTTGCCGATTGGCATTTAAAAATAGGTGCCGATAGGCATTTCAGATGTAGTTTCCGATAGGCATTTCAAAAATTGGTGCCGATAGGCATTCCAGATATGGTTGCGGATAGGCATTTCAAATATAGGTGCTGATAGGCATTTCAGATGTAGTTTCCGATAGGCATTTCAAAAATTGGTGCCGATAGGCATTACAGATATAGGCGCCGATAGGCATTTCAGATATAGTTGCCGATTGGCATTTTAAAAATAGGTGCCTCTAGGCATTTCAGATATTGAAGCCGATAAGTATTTCAAATATAGGTGTCGATAGGCATTTCAGATATGGTTGCCGATAGGCATTTCAAATATTGGTGCTGATAGGCATTTCAGATGTAGTTTCCGATAGGCATTCCAAAAATAGGTGCCGATAGGCATTTCAGATATAGGTGCCGATAGGCATTACAGATATGGTTGCCGATAGGCATTTCAGATATAGGTGCCGATAGGCATTTCAGATATAGTTGCCGATTGGCATTTTAAAAATAGGTGTCGATAGGCATTTCAGATATAGGTGCCGATAGGCATTTCAGATATCGTTGCCGATTGGCATTTTAAAAATAGGTGTCGATAGGCATTTCAGATATAGAAGCCGATAGGCATTTAAAATATAGGTGCCGATAGGCATTCCAGATATGGTTGCCGATAGGCATTTTAAATATAGGTGCTGATAGGCATTTCAGATGTAGTTTCCGAAAGGCATTTCAAAAATAGGTGCCGATAGGCATTTCAGATATAGGTGCCGATAGGCATTTCATATATAGTTGCCGATTGGCATTTTAAAAATAGGTGCCGATAGGCATTTTAGATGTAGTTTCCGATAGGCATTTCAAAAATAGGTGCCGATAGGCATTTCAGATTTAGGTGCCGGTAGGCATGTCAGATATAGTAGCCGATAGGCATTAAAAATATAGGTGCCGATAGGCATTTCAAATATAGGTGTCGATAGACATTTCAAATATAAATGCCGAAAGGCATTTCAGATATAGGTTCCGATAGGCATTTCTGATGTGGTTGCCGATAGGCATTTCAAATATAGGTGCTGATAGGCATTTCAGATGTAGTTTTCGATACGCATTTCAAAAATAGGTGCCGACAGGTTTTTCAGATATAGGTGCCGATAGGCACTTTAGATATAGTTGCCGATTGGCATTTTAAAAATAGGTGCCGATAGGCATTTCAGATATAGAAGCCGATAGGCATTTCAAATATAGGTGCCGATAGGCATTCCAAATATGGTTGCCGATAGGCATTTCAAATATAGGTGCTGATAGGCATTTCAGATGTAGTTTCTGATAGGCATTTCAAAAATTGGTGCCGATAAGCATTTCAGATATAGGCGCCGATAGGCATTTCAGATATAGTTGCCGATTGGCATTTTAAAAATAGGTGCCTATAGGCATTTCAGATATAGAAGCCGATAAGTATTTCAAATATAGGTGTCGATAGGCATTTCAGATATGGTTGCCGATAGGCATTTCAAATATTGGTGCTGATAGGCATTTCAGATGTAGTTTCTGATAGGCATTTCAAAAATTGGTGCCGATAGGCATTTCAAATATAGGTGCCGATAGGCATTCCAGATATGGTTGCCGATAGGCATTTCAAAATATATAGGTGCTGATAGGCATTTCAGATGTAGTTTCCGATAGGCATTTCAAAAATTGGTGCCGATACGCATTTCAGATATAGGTGCCGATAGGCATTTCAGATATAGTTGCCGATTGGCATTTTAAAAATAGCTGCCGATAGGCATTTCAGGTATAGAAGCCGATAGGTATTTCAAATATAGGTGTCGATAGGCATTTCAGATATGTTTGCCGATAGGCATTTCAAATATAGGTGCTAATAGGCATTTCAGATGTAGTTTCCGATAGGCATTTCAAAAATAGGTGCCGATAAGCATTTCAGATATAGGTGCCGATAGGCACATCAGTTATAGTTGCCGATTGGCATTTTAAAAATAGGTGCCGATAGGCATGTTAGATGTAGTTTCCGATAGGCATTTCAATAATAGGTGCCGATAGGCATTTCAGATATAGGTGCCGATAGGCATATCAGATATAGTTGTCGATAGGCATTTAAAATATAGGTGCATATAGGCATTTCAAATATAGGTGTCGATAGGCATTTCAGATATAAATGCCGAAAGGCATTTCAGATATAGGGGCCGATAGGCATTTCTGATGTGGTTGCCGATAGGCATTTCAAATATTTGTGCTGATAGGCATTTCAGATGTAGTTTTCGATAGGCATTTCAAAAATAGGTGCCGATAGGCATTTCAGATATAGGTGCCGATAAGCACTTCAGATATAGTCGCCGATTAGCATTTTAAAAATAAGTGCCGATAGGCATTTCAGATATAGAAGCCGATAGATATTTCAAATATAGATGCCGATAGGCATTCCAGATATGGTTGCCTATAGGCATTTCAAATATAGGTGCTGATAGGCATTTCAGATGTAGTTTCCGACAGGCATTTCAAAAATAGGTGCCGATAGGCATTTCAGATATAGGTGCCGATAGGCATTTCAGATATAGTTGCCGATTGGCATTTTAAAAATCGGTGCCGATAGGCATTTCAGATATAGAAGCCGATAGGCATTTCAAATATAGGTGCCGATAAGCATTCCAGATATGGTTGCCGATAGGCATTTCAAATATAGGTGCTGATAGGCATTTCAGATGTAGTTTTCGATAGGCATGTCAAAAATAGGTGCCGATAGGCATTTCAGATATAGGTGCCGATAAGCACTTCAGATATAGTTGCCGATTGGCATTTTAAAAATAAGTGCCGATAGGCATTTCAGATATAGAAGCCGATAGATATTTCAAATATAGATGCCGATAGGCATTCCAAATATGGTTGCCGATAGGCATTTCAAATATAGGTGCTGATAGGCATTTCAGATGTAGTTTCCGATAGGCATTTCAAAACTAGGTGCCGATAGGCATTTCAGATATAGGTGCCGATAGGCATTTCAGATATAGTTGCCGATTGGCATTTTAAAAATCGGTGCCGATAGGCATTTCAGATATAGAAGCCGATAGGCATTTCAAATATAGGTGAAGATAAGCATTCCTGATATGGTTGCCGATAGGCATTTCAAATATAGGTGCTGATAGGCATTTCAGATGTAGTTCCGATAGGCATTTCAAAAATAGGTACCGATAGGCATTTCAGATATAGGTGCTGATAGGCATTTCAGATATAGTTGCCAATTGGCATTTTCAAAATAGGTGTCGATAGGCATTTTAGATATAGAAGCCAATAGGCATTTCAAATATAGGTGCCGATAGGCATTCCAGATATGGTTGCCGATAGGCATTTCAATTATAGGTGCTGATAGGCATTTCAGATATAGTTTCCGATAGGCATTTCAAAAATTGGTGCCGATAGGCATTTCAGATATAGGTGCCGATAGGCATTTCAGATATAGTTTCCGATAGGCATTTCAAAAATAGGTGCCGATAGGCATTTCAGGTATAGAAGCCGATAGGTATTTCAAATATAGGTGTCGATAGGCATTTCAGATATGGTTGCCGATAGGCATTTCAAATATAGGTGCTGATAGGCATTTCAGATGTAGTTTCCGATAGGCATTTCAAAAATAGGTGCCGATAACCATTTCAGATATAGGCGCCGATAGGCACATCAGTTATAGTTGCCGATTGGCATTATAAAAATAGGTGCCGATAGGCATTTTAGATGTAGTTTCCGATAGGCATTCAAAAATAGGTGCCGATAGGCATTTCAGATATAGGTGCCGATAGGCATATCAGATATAGTTGCCGATAGGCACTTAAAATATAGGTGCCGATAGGCATTTCAGATGTAGTTTCCGATAGGCATTTCAAAAATAGGTGCCGATAGGCATTTCAGATATAGGTGCCGATAGGCATTTCAGATATAGTTGCCGATTGGCATTTTAAAAATAGGTGCCGATAGGCATTTCAGATATAGAAGCCGATAGGCATTTCAAATATAGGTGCCGATAAGCATTCCAGATATGGTTGCCGATAGGCATTTCAAATATAGGTGCTGATAGGCATTTCAGATGTAGTTTCCGATAGGCATTTCAAAAATAGGTGTCGATAGGCATTTCAGATATAGTTGCCGATAGGCATTACAGATATAGTTGCCGATTAGCATTTTAAAAATAGGTGCCGATAGGCATTTCAGATATAGAAGCCGATAGGCATTTCAAATATAGGTGCCGATAAGCATTCCAGATATGGTTGCCGATAGGCATTTCAAATATAGGTGCTGATAGGCATTTCAGATGTAGTTTTCGATAAGCATTTCAAAAATTGGTGCCGATAGGCATTTCAGATATAGGTGCCGATAGGCATTTCAGATTTAGGTGCCAGTAGGCATATCAGATATAGTTGCCGGTAGGTATTTAAAATATAGGTGCTGACAGGCATTTCAAATATAGGTGTCGATAGGCATTTCAGATATAAATGCCGAAAGGCATTTCAGATATAGGTGCCGATAGGCATTTCTGATGTGGTTGCCGATAGGCATTTCAAATATAGGTGCTGATAGGCATTTCAGATGTAGTTTTCGATAGGCATTTCAAAAATAGGTGCCGATAGGCATTTCAGATATAGGTGCCGATAGGAACTTTAGATATAGTTGCCGATTGGCATTTAAAAATAGGTGCCGATAGGCATTTCATTTATAGAAGCCGATAGGCATTTCAAATATAGGTGCCGATAGGCATTTCAGATGTAGTTTTCGATAGGCATTTCAAATATAGGTGCTGATAGGCATTCCAGATATGGTTGCCGATAGGCATTTCAAATATAGGTGCTGATAGGCATTTTAGATGTAGTTTCCGATAGGCATTTCAAAAATTGATGCCGATAGGCATTTCAGATATAGGTGCCGATAGGCATTTCAGATATAGTTGCCGATTGGCATTTTAAAAATAGGTGCCGCTAGGCATTTTAGATATAGAAGCCGATAGGCATTTCAAATATAGGTGCTGATAGGCATTTCAGTTGTAGTTTCCGATAGGCATTTCAAAAATAGGTGCCGATAGGCATTTCAGATATAGGCGCCGATAGGCATTTCAGATATAGTTGCTGATAGGCTTTTCAGATATAGGTGCCGATATGCATTTCAAATATAGTTGCCGATAGGCATTTCAAAAATAGGTGCCGATAGGCATTTCAGATATGGTTGCCGATAGGCATTTTATTATAGGTGCTGATAGGCGTTTCAGATGTAGTTTCCGATAGGCATTTCAAAAATAGGTGCCGATAGACATTTCAGATATAGATGCCGATAGGCATTTCAGGTATAGTTGCCGATAGCCATTTTAAAAATAGGTGCCGATAGGCATTTCAGATATAGAAGCCGATAGGCATTTCAAATACAGGTGCCGATAGGCATTCCAGATATGGTTGCCGATAGGCATTTTAAATATAGGTGCTGATAGGCATTTCAGATGTAGTTTCCGATAGGCATTTCAAAAATTGGTGCCGATAGGCATTTCAGATATAGGCGCCGATAGGCATTTCAGATATAGTTGCCGATTGGCATTTTAAAAATAGGTGCCTATAGGCATTTCAGATATAGAAGCCGATAAGTATTTCAAATATAGGGTGTCGATAGGCATTTCAGATATGGTTGCCGATAGGCATTTCAAATATTGGTGCTGATAGGCATTTCAGATGTAGTTTCCGATAGGCATTTCAAAAATAGGTGCCGATAGGCATTTCAGATATAGGTGCCGGTAGGCATTACAGATATGGTTGCCGATAGGCATTTCAAATATAGGTGCTGATAGGCATTTTAGATGTAGTTTCCGATAGGCATTTCAAAAATTGATGCCGATAGGTATTTCAGATATAGATGCCGATAGGCACTTTAGATATAGTTGCCGATTGGCATTTTAAAAATAGGTGCCGATAGGCATTTCAGATATAGAAGCCGATAGGCATTTCAAAAATAGGTGCCGATAGGCATTTCAGATATAGGTGCCGATAGGCATTACAGATATGGTTGCCGATAGGCATTTCAAATATAGGTGCTGATAGGCATTTTAGATGTAGTTTCCGATAGGCATTTCAAAAATTGATGCCGATAGGTATTTCAGATATAGGTGCCGATAGGCACTTTAGATACAGTTGCCGATTGGCATTTTAAAAATAGGTGCCGATAGGCATTTCAGATATAGAAGCCGATAGGCATTTCAAATATAGGTGCCGATAGGCAGTCCAGATATGGTTGCCGATAGGCATTTCAAATATAGGTGCTGATAGGCATTTCAGATGTAGTTTCCGATAGGCATTTCAAAAATAGGTGCCGATAGGCATTCCAGATATGGTTGCCGATAGGCATTTCAAATATAGGTGCTGATAGGCATTTTAGATATAGTTGCCGATTAGCATTTTAAAAACAGGTGCCGATAGGCATTTCAGATATAGAAGCCGATAGGTATTTCAAATATAGGTGTCGATAGGCATTTCAAATATTGTTGCCTATAGGCATTTCAAATATAGGAGCAGATAGGCATTTCAGATGTAGTTTCCGAAACTCATTTCAATAATAGGTGCCGATAGGCATTTCAGATATAGGTGCCGATAGGCATTTCAGATATAGTTGCCGATTGGCATTTTAAAAATAGGTGCCGATAGGCATTTTAGATGTAGTTTCCGATAGGCATTTCAGATATAGTTGCCGATTGGCATTTTAAAAATAGGTGCCTATAGGCATTTCAGATATAGAAGCCGATAAGTATTTCAAATATAGGTGTCGATAGGCATTTCAGATATGGTTGCCGATAGTCATTTCAAATATTGGTGCTGATAGGCATTTCAGATGTAGTTTATGATAGGCATTTCAAAAATAGGTGCCGATAGGCATTTCAGATATAGGTGCCGATAGGCACATCAGTTATAGTTGCCGATTGGCATTTTAAAAATAGGTGCCGATAGGCATTTTAGATGTAGTTTCCGATAGGCATTTAAAAAATAGGTGCCGATAGGCATTTCAGATATAGGTGCCGATAGGCATATCAGATATAGTTGCCGATAGGCATTTAAAATATAGGTGCCGATAGGCATTTCAAATATAGGTGTCGATAGGCATTTCAGATATAAATGCCGAAAGGCATTTCAGATATAGGTGTCGATAGGCATTTCTGATGTTGTTGCCGATAGGCATTTCAAATATAGATGCTGATAGGCATTTCAGATGTAATTTTCGATAGGCATTTCAAAAATAGGTGCCGATAGGCATTTCAGATATAGGTGCCGATAGGCATTTCAGATATAGTTGCCGATTGGCATTTTAAAAATAGGTGCCGATAGGCATTTCAGATATAGAAGCCGATAGGCATTTCAAATATAGCTGCCGATAAGCATTCCAGATATGGTTGCCGATAGGCATTTCAAATATAGGTGCTGATAGGCATTTCAGATGTAGTTTCCGATAGGCATTTCAAAAATTGGTGCCGATAGGCATTTCAGATATAGGTGCCGATAGGCATTTCAGATATAGTTGCTGATTGGCATTTTAAAAACAGGTGCCGATAGGCATTTCAGATATAGAAGCCGATAGGTATTTCAAATATAGGTGTCGATAGGCATTTCAGATATAATTGCCGAAAAGCATTTCAGATATAGGTGCCGATAGGCATTTCTGATGTGGTTGCCGATAGGCATTTCAAAAATAGGTGCCGATAGGCATTTCAGATATAGGTGCCGATAGGCATTTCAGATATAGTTGCCGATTGGCATTTTAAAAATAGGTGTTGATAGGCATTTCAGATATAAAAGCCGATAGGCATTTCAAATATAGGTGTCGATAGGCATTTTAGATATAATTGCCGAAAAGCATTTCAGATATAGGTGCCGATAGGCATTTCTGATGTGGTTGCCGATAGGCATTTCAAATATAGGTGCTGATAGGCATTT
The DNA here is from genome assembly GCA_034508555.1 of Venustoraphidia nigricollis. Taxonomy (NCBI): domain Eukaryota; kingdom Metazoa; phylum Arthropoda; class Insecta; order Raphidioptera; family Raphidiidae; genus Venustoraphidia; species Venustoraphidia nigricollis. The sequence goes on from JAVRKA010000469.1 coordinate 43,889, forward strand.
CAGATGTAGTTTTCGATAGGCATTTCAAAAATAGGTGCCGATAGGCATTTCAGATATAGGTGCCGATAGGCACTTTAGATATATTTGCCGATTGGCATTTAAAAATAGGTGCCGATAGGCATTTCAGATGTAGTTTCCGATAGGCATTTCAAAAATTGGTGCCGATAGGCATTCCAGATATGGTTGCGGATAGGCATTTCAAATATAGGTGCTGATAGGCATTTCAGATGTAGTTTCCGATAGGCATTTCAAAAATTGGTGCCGATAGGCATTACAGATATAGGCGCCGATAGGCATTTCAGATATAGTTGCCGATTGGCATTTTAAAAATAGGTGCCTCTAGGCATTTCAGATATTGAAGCCGATAAGTATTTCAAATATAGGTGTCGATAGGCATTTCAGATATGGTTGCCGATAGGCATTTCAAATATTGGTGCTGATAGGCATTTCAGATGTAGTTTCCGATAGGCATTCCAAAAATAGGTGCCGATAGGCATTTCAGATATAGGTGCCGATAGGCATTACAGATATGGTTGCCGATAGGCATTTCAGATATAGGTGCCGATAGGCATTTCAGATATAGTTGCCGATTGGCATTTTAAAAATAGGTGTCGATAGGCATTTCAGATATAGGTGCCGATAGGCATTTCAGATATCGTTGCCGATTGGCATTTTAAAAATAGGTGTCGATAGGCATTTCAGATATAGAAGCCGATAGGCATTTAAAATATAGGTGCCGATAGGCATTCCAGATATGGTTGCCGATAGGCATTTTAAATATAGGTGCTGATAGGCATTTCAGATGTAGTTTCCGAAAGGCATTTCAAAAATAGGTGCCGATAGGCATTTCAGATATAGGTGCCGATAGGCATTTCATATATAGTTGCCGATTGGCATTTTAAAAATAGGTGCCGATAGGCATTTTAGATGTAGTTTCCGATAGGCATTTCAAAAATAGGTGCCGATAGGCATTTCAGATTTAGGTGCCGGTAGGCATGTCAGATATAGTAGCCGATAGGCATTAAAAATATAGGTGCCGATAGGCATTTCAAATATAGGTGTCGATAGACATTTCAAATATAAATGCCGAAAGGCATTTCAGATATAGGTTCCGATAGGCATTTCTGATGTGGTTGCCGATAGGCATTTCAAATATAGGTGCTGATAGGCATTTCAGATGTAGTTTTCGATACGCATTTCAAAAATAGGTGCCGACAGGTTTTTCAGATATAGGTGCCGATAGGCACTTTAGATATAGTTGCCGATTGGCATTTTAAAAATAGGTGCCGATAGGCATTTCAGATATAGAAGCCGATAGGCATTTCAAATATAGGTGCCGATAGGCATTCCAAATATGGTTGCCGATAGGCATTTCAAATATAGGTGCTGATAGGCATTTCAGATGTAGTTTCTGATAGGCATTTCAAAAATTGGTGCCGATAAGCATTTCAGATATAGGCGCCGATAGGCATTTCAGATATAGTTGCCGATTGGCATTTTAAAAATAGGTGCCTATAGGCATTTCAGATATAGAAGCCGATAAGTATTTCAAATATAGGTGTCGATAGGCATTTCAGATATGGTTGCCGATAGGCATTTCAAATATTGGTGCTGATAGGCATTTCAGATGTAGTTTCTGATAGGCATTTCAAAAATTGGTGCCGATAGGCATTTCAAATATAGGTGCCGATAGGCATTCCAGATATGGTTGCCGATAGGCATTTCAAAATATATAGGTGCTGATAGGCATTTCAGATGTAGTTTCCGATAGGCATTTCAAAAATTGGTGCCGATACGCATTTCAGATATAGGTGCCGATAGGCATTTCAGATATAGTTGCCGATTGGCATTTTAAAAATAGCTGCCGATAGGCATTTCAGGTATAGAAGCCGATAGGTATTTCAAATATAGGTGTCGATAGGCATTTCAGATATGTTTGCCGATAGGCATTTCAAATATAGGTGCTAATAGGCATTTCAGATGTAGTTTCCGATAGGCATTTCAAAAATAGGTGCCGATAAGCATTTCAGATATAGGTGCCGATAGGCACATCAGTTATAGTTGCCGATTGGCATTTTAAAAATAGGTGCCGATAGGCATGTTAGATGTAGTTTCCGATAGGCATTTCAATAATAGGTGCCGATAGGCATTTCAGATATAGGTGCCGATAGGCATATCAGATATAGTTGTCGATAGGCATTTAAAATATAGGTGCATATAGGCATTTCAAATATAGGTGTCGATAGGCATTTCAGATATAAATGCCGAAAGGCATTTCAGATATAGGGGCCGATAGGCATTTCTGATGTGGTTGCCGATAGGCATTTCAAATATTTGTGCTGATAGGCATTTCAGATGTAGTTTTCGATAGGCATTTCAAAAATAGGTGCCGATAGGCATTTCAGATATAGGTGCCGATAAGCACTTCAGATATAGTCGCCGATTAGCATTTTAAAAATAAGTGCCGATAGGCATTTCAGATATAGAAGCCGATAGATATTTCAAATATAGATGCCGATAGGCATTCCAGATATGGTTGCCTATAGGCATTTCAAATATAGGTGCTGATAGGCATTTCAGATGTAGTTTCCGACAGGCATTTCAAAAATAGGTGCCGATAGGCATTTCAGATATAGGTGCCGATAGGCATTTCAGATATAGTTGCCGATTGGCATTTTAAAAATCGGTGCCGATAGGCATTTCAGATATAGAAGCCGATAGGCATTTCAAATATAGGTGCCGATAAGCATTCCAGATATGGTTGCCGATAGGCATTTCAAATATAGGTGCTGATAGGCATTTCAGATGTAGTTTTCGATAGGCATGTCAAAAATAGGTGCCGATAGGCATTTCAGATATAGGTGCCGATAAGCACTTCAGATATAGTTGCCGATTGGCATTTTAAAAATAAGTGCCGATAGGCATTTCAGATATAGAAGCCGATAGATATTTCAAATATAGATGCCGATAGGCATTCCAAATATGGTTGCCGATAGGCATTTCAAATATAGGTGCTGATAGGCATTTCAGATGTAGTTTCCGATAGGCATTTCAAAACTAGGTGCCGATAGGCATTTCAGATATAGGTGCCGATAGGCATTTCAGATATAGTTGCCGATTGGCATTTTAAAAATCGGTGCCGATAGGCATTTCAGATATAGAAGCCGATAGGCATTTCAAATATAGGTGAAGATAAGCATTCCTGATATGGTTGCCGATAGGCATTTCAAATATAGGTGCTGATAGGCATTTCAGATGTAGTTCCGATAGGCATTTCAAAAATAGGTACCGATAGGCATTTCAGATATAGGTGCTGATAGGCATTTCAGATATAGTTGCCAATTGGCATTTTCAAAATAGGTGTCGATAGGCATTTTAGATATAGAAGCCAATAGGCATTTCAAATATAGGTGCCGATAGGCATTCCAGATATGGTTGCCGATAGGCATTTCAATTATAGGTGCTGATAGGCATTTCAGATATAGTTTCCGATAGGCATTTCAAAAATTGGTGCCGATAGGCATTTCAGATATAGGTGCCGATAGGCATTTCAGATATAGTTTCCGATAGGCATTTCAAAAATAGGTGCCGATAGGCATTTCAGGTATAGAAGCCGATAGGTATTTCAAATATAGGTGTCGATAGGCATTTCAGATATGGTTGCCGATAGGCATTTCAAATATAGGTGCTGATAGGCATTTCAGATGTAGTTTCCGATAGGCATTTCAAAAATAGGTGCCGATAACCATTTCAGATATAGGCGCCGATAGGCACATCAGTTATAGTTGCCGATTGGCATTATAAAAATAGGTGCCGATAGGCATTTTAGATGTAGTTTCCGATAGGCATTCAAAAATAGGTGCCGATAGGCATTTCAGATATAGGTGCCGATAGGCATATCAGATATAGTTGCCGATAGGCACTTAAAATATAGGTGCCGATAGGCATTTCAGATGTAGTTTCCGATAGGCATTTCAAAAATAGGTGCCGATAGGCATTTCAGATATAGGTGCCGATAGGCATTTCAGATATAGTTGCCGATTGGCATTTTAAAAATAGGTGCCGATAGGCATTTCAGATATAGAAGCCGATAGGCATTTCAAATATAGGTGCCGATAAGCATTCCAGATATGGTTGCCGATAGGCATTTCAAATATAGGTGCTGATAGGCATTTCAGATGTAGTTTCCGATAGGCATTTCAAAAATAGGTGTCGATAGGCATTTCAGATATAGTTGCCGATAGGCATTACAGATATAGTTGCCGATTAGCATTTTAAAAATAGGTGCCGATAGGCATTTCAGATATAGAAGCCGATAGGCATTTCAAATATAGGTGCCGATAAGCATTCCAGATATGGTTGCCGATAGGCATTTCAAATATAGGTGCTGATAGGCATTTCAGATGTAGTTTTCGATAAGCATTTCAAAAATTGGTGCCGATAGGCATTTCAGATATAGGTGCCGATAGGCATTTCAGATTTAGGTGCCAGTAGGCATATCAGATATAGTTGCCGGTAGGTATTTAAAATATAGGTGCTGACAGGCATTTCAAATATAGGTGTCGATAGGCATTTCAGATATAAATGCCGAAAGGCATTTCAGATATAGGTGCCGATAGGCATTTCTGATGTGGTTGCCGATAGGCATTTCAAATATAGGTGCTGATAGGCATTTCAGATGTAGTTTTCGATAGGCATTTCAAAAATAGGTGCCGATAGGCATTTCAGATATAGGTGCCGATAGGAACTTTAGATATAGTTGCCGATTGGCATTTAAAAATAGGTGCCGATAGGCATTTCATTTATAGAAGCCGATAGGCATTTCAAATATAGGTGCCGATAGGCATTTCAGATGTAGTTTTCGATAGGCATTTCAAATATAGGTGCTGATAGGCATTCCAGATATGGTTGCCGATAGGCATTTCAAATATAGGTGCTGATAGGCATTTTAGATGTAGTTTCCGATAGGCATTTCAAAAATTGATGCCGATAGGCATTTCAGATATAGGTGCCGATAGGCATTTCAGATATAGTTGCCGATTGGCATTTTAAAAACAGGTGCCGATAGGCATTTCACATTACTTCTATATGTGAAATGCCTATCGGCACCTGTTTTTATATAGAAGTCGATAGGTATTTCAAATATAGGTGTCGATAGGCATTTCAGATTTGGTTGCCGATAGGCATTTCAAATATAGGAGCAGATAGGCATTTCAGATGTAGTTTCCGAAAGGCATGTCAAAAATAGGTGCCGATAGGCATTTCAGATATAGGTGCCGATAGGCATTTCAGATATAGTTGCCGATTGGCATTTTAAAAATAGGTGCCGATAGGCATTTCAGATATAGGTGCCGATAGGCATTTCAGATATAGTTGCCGATTGGCATTTTAAAAATAGGTGCCTTCAGGCATTTCAGATATAGGTGCCGATAGGCATTTCAGATATAGTTGCCGATTGGCATTTTAAAAATAGGTGCCGATAGGCATTTTAGATGTAGTTTCCGATAGGCATTTCAAAAATAGGTGCCGATAGGCATTTCAGATATAGGTGCCGATAGGCATATCAGATATAGTTGCCGATAGGCATTTAAAATATAGGTGCCGATAGGCATTTCAAATATAGGTGTCGATAGGCATTTCAGAAATAAATGCCGAAAGGCATTTCAGATATAGGTGATAATAGGCGTTTCTGATGTGGTTGCCGATAGGCATTTCAAATATAGGTGCTGATAGGCATTTCAGATGTAGTTTTCGATAGGCATTTCAAAAATAGGTGCCGATAGGCATTTCAATATAGGTGCCGATAGGCACTTCAGATATAGTTGCCGATTGGCATTTTAAAAATAGGTGCCGCTAGGGATTTCAGATATAGAAGCCGAAAGGCATTTCAAATATAGGTGCCGATAGGCATTCCAAATATGGTTGCCGATAGGCATTTCAAATATAGGTGCTGATAGGCATTTCAGATGTAGTTTCCGATAGGCATTTCAAAAATAGGTGCCGATAGGCATTTCAGATATAGGTGCCGATAGGCATTTTAAAAATAGGTGCCGATAGGCATTTCAGATATAGAAGCCGATAGGCATTTCAAATATAGGTGCCGATAGGCATTCCAGATATGGTTGCCGATAGGCATTTCAAATATAGGTGCTGATAGGAATTTCAGATGTAGTTTCCGATAGGCATTTCAAAAATAGGTGCCGATAGGCATTTAAGATAAAGGTGCCGATAGGCATTTCAGATATAGTTGCCGATAGCCATTTTTAAAATAGGTGCCGATAGGCATTTCAGATATAGAAGCCGATAGGCATTTCAAATATATGTGCCGATAGGCATTCCAGATATGGTTACCGATAGGCATTTCGAATATAGGTGCTGATAGGCATTTCAGATGTAGTTTCCGATATGCATTTCAAAAATTGGTGCCGATAGGCATTTCAGATATAGGTGCCGATAGGCATTTCAGATATAGTTGCCGATTGGCATTTTAAAAATAGGTGCCGATAGGCATTTCAGATATAGAAGCCGATAGGCATTTCAAATATAGGTGCCGATAAGCATTCCAGATATGGTTGCCGATAGGCATTTCAAATATAGGTTCTGATATGCATTTCAGATGTAGTTTCCGATAGGCATTTCAAAAATTGGTGCCGATAGGCATTTCAGATATAGGTGCCGATAGGCATTTCAGATATAGTTGCCGATTGGCATTTTAAAAATAGGTGTTGATTGGCATTTCAGATATAGAAGCCGATAGGTATTTCAAATATTGGTGTCGATAGGCATTTCAGATATGGTTGCCGATAGGCATTTCAAATATAGGTGCCGATAGGCTTTTGAGATATAGAAGCCGATAGGTATTTCAAATATAGGTGTCGATAGGCATTTCTGATATGGTTGCCGATAGGCATTTCAAATATAGGTGCTGATAGGCATTTCAGATGTAGTTTCCAATAGGCATTTCAAAAATAGGTGCCGATAGGCATTTCAGATACAGGTGCCGATAGGCATTTCAGATATAGGTGCCGATAGGCATATCAGATATAGTTGCCGATAGGCATTTAAAATATAGGTGCCGATAGACATTTCAAATATAGGTGTCGATAGGCTTTTCAGATATAGGTGCCGATAGGCATATCAGATATAGTTGCCGATAGGCATTTAAAATATAGGTGCCGATAGGCATTTCAAATATAGGTGTCGATAGGCATTTCAGATATAAATGCCGAAAGGCATTTCAGATATAGGTGCCAATAGGCATTTCTGATGTGGTTGCCGATAGGCATTTCAAATATAGGTGCTGATAGGCATTTCAGATGTAGTTTTCGATAGGCATTTCAAAAATAGGTGCCGATAGGCATTTCAGATATAGGTGCAGATAGGCACTTTAGATATAGTTGCCGACTGGCATTTTAAAAATAGGTGCCGATAGGCATTTCAGATAAAGAAGCCGATAGGCATTTCAAATATAGGTGCCGATAGGCATTACAGATATGGTTGCCGATAGGCATTTCAAATATAGGTGCGGATAGGCATTTCAGATGTAGTTTCCAATAGGCATTTCAAAAATAGGTGCCGATAGGCATTTCAGATATAGGTGCCGAAAGCCATTTCAGATATAGTTTCCGAATGGCATTTTAAAAATAGGTGCCGATAGGCATTTCAGATATAGAAGCCGATAGGCATTTCAAATATAGGTGCCGATAAGCATTCCAGATATTGTTGCCGATAGGCATTTCAAATATAGGTGCTGATAGGCATTTCAGATGTAGTTTCCGATAGGCATTTCAAAAATTGGTGCCGATTGGCATTTCAGATATAGGTGCCGATAGGCATTTCAGATATAGTTGCCGATTGGCATTTTAAAAATAGGTGCCGATAGGCATTTCAGATATAGAAGCCGATAGGTATTTCAAATATAGGTGTCGATAGGCATTTCAGATATGGTTGCCGATAGGCATTTCAAATATTGGTGCTGATAGGCATTTCAGATGTAGTTTCCGATAGGCATATCAAAAATAGGTGCCGATAGGCATTTCAGATATAGGTGCCGATAGGCATTACAGATATAGTTGCCGATTGGCATTTTAAAAATAGGTGCCGATAGGCATTTTAGATATAGAATCCGATAGGCATATCAAATATAGGTGCCGATAGGCATTCCGTATATGGTTGCCGATAGGCATTTCAAATATAGGTGCTGATAGGCATTTCAGATGTAGTCCCCGATAGGTATTTCAAAAATAGGTGCCAAAAGGCATTTCATATATAGGTGCCGATAGGCATTTCAGATAAAGTTGCCGATTATCATTTTAAAAATAGGTGCCGATAGGCATTTCAGATATAGAAGTCGATAGGCATTTCAAATATAGGTGCCGATAAGCATTCCAGATATGGTTGCCGATAGGCATTTCAAATATAGGTACTGATAGGCATTTCAGATGTAGTTTCCGATAGGCATTTCAAAAATTGGTGCCGATAGGCATTTCAGATATAGGTGCCGATAGGCATTTCAGATATAGTTGCCGATTGGCATTTTAAAAATAGGTGCCGATAGGCATTTCAGATATAGGTGCCGATAGGCATTTCAGATAAAGTTGCCGATTGGCATTTTAAAAATAGGTGCCGATAGGCATTTCAGATATAGAAGCCGATAGGCATTTCAAATATAGGTGCCCATAGGCATTCCAGATATGGTTGCCGATAGGCGTTTCAAATATAGGTGCTAATAGGCATTTCAGATGTAGTTTCCAATAGGCATTTCAAAAATAGGTGCCGATAGGCATTTCAGATATAAGTGCCGATAGGCATTTCAGATATAGGTGCCGATAGGCATATCAGATATAGTTGCCGATAGGCATTTAAAATATAGGTGCCGATAGACATTTCAAATATAGGTGTCGATAGGCATTTCAGATATAAATGCCGAATGGCATTTCAGATATAGGTGCCAATAGGCATTTCTGATGTGGTTGCCGATAGACATTTCAAATATAGGTGCTGATAGGCATTTTAGATGTAGTTGTCGATAGGCATTTCAAAAATAGGTGCCGATAGGCATTTCAGATATAGGTGCAGATAGGAACTTCAGATATAGTTGCCGATTGGCATTTTAAAAATAGGCGCCGATAGGCATTTCAGATATAGAAGCCGATAGGCATCTCAAATATAGGTGCCGATGGGCATTCCAGATATGGTTGCCGATAGGCATTTCAAATATAAGTGCTGATAGGCATTTCAGATGTAGTTTCCAATAGGCATTTCAAAAATAGGTGCCGATAGGCATTTCAGATATAGGTGCCGATAGGCATTTCAGATATAGTTTCCGAATGGCATTTTAAAAATAGGTGCTGATAGGCATTTCAGATAGAGAAGCCGATAGGCATTTCAAATAAAGGTGCCGATAGGCATTCCAGATATTGTTGCCGATAGGCATTTCAAATATAGGTGCTGATAGGCATTTCAGATGTAGTTTCCGATAGGCATTTCAAAAATTGATGCCGATAGGCATTTCAGATATAGGTGCCGATAGGCATTTCAGATATAGTTGCCGATTGGCATTTTAAAAATAGGTGCCGATAGGCATTTCAGATATAGAAGCCGATAGGCATCTCAAATATAGGTGCCGATGGGCATTCCAGATATGGTTGCCGATAGGCATTTCAAATATTGGTGCTGATAGGCATTTCAGATGTAGTTTCCGATAGGCATTTCAAAAATAGGTGCCGATGGGCATTTCAGATATAGGTGCCGATAGGCATTACAGATATAGTTGCCGATTGGCATTTTAAAAATAGGTGCCGATAGGCATTTTAGATATAGAAGCCGATAGGCATTTCAAATATAGGTGCCGATAGGCACTCCGGATATGGTTGCCGATAGGCATTTCAAATATAGGTGCTGATAGGCATTTCAGATGTAGGTCCCGATAGGCATTTCAAAAATAGGTGCCAAAAGGCATTTCATATATAGGTGCCGATAGGCATTTCAGATATAGTTGCCGATTATCATTTTAAAAATAGGTGCCGATAGGCATTTCAGATATAGAAGTCGATTGGCATTTTAAATATAGGTGCTGATAGGCATTCCAGATATGGTTGCCGATAGGCATTTCAAATATAGGTGCTGATAGGCATTTCAGATATAGGTGCCGATAGGCATTTCAGATATAGGTGCCAATTGGCATTTTAAAAATAGGTGTCGGTAGGCATTTCAGATATAGAAGCCGATAGGCATTTCAAATATAGTTGCTGATAGGCATTTCAGATGTAGTTTCCGAGAGGCATTTCAAAAATTGGTGCCGATTGGCATTTTAGATATAGGTGCCAAAGGCATTTCAGATATAGTTGCCGATTGGCATTTTAAAAATAGTTGCCGATAGGCATTTCAAATATAGAAGCCGATAGGTATTTCAAATATAGGTGTCGATAGGCATTTCAGATATGGTTGCCGATAGGCATTTCAAATATAGGTGCTGATAGGCATTTCAGATGTAGTTTCCGATAGGCATTTCAAAAATAGGTGCCGAAAGGCATTTCAGATATAGCTGCCGATAGGCATTTCAGATATAGTTGCCGATTGGCATTTTAAAAATAAGTGCCGATAGGCATTTTAGATGTAGTTTTCGGTAGGCATTTCAAAAATAGGTGCCGATAGGCATTTTAGATATAGGTGCCGATAGGCACTTCAGATATAGTTGCCGATTGGCATTTTAAAAATAGGTGCCGCTAGGCATTTTAGATATAGAAGCCGATAGGCATTTCAAATATAGGTGCTGATAGGCATTTCAGTTGTAGTTTCCGATAGGCATTTCAAAAATAGGTGCCGATAGACATTTCAGATATAGGCGCCGATAGGAATTTCAGATATAGTTGCTGATAGGCTTTTCAGATATAGGTGCCGATATGCATTTCAAATATAGTTGCCGATAGGCATTTCAAAAATAGGTGCCGATAGGCATTTCAGATATGGTTGCCGATAGGCATTTTAATATAGGTGCTGATAGGCGTTTCAGATGTAGTTTCCGATAGGCATTTCAAAAATAGGTGCCGATAGGCATTTCAGATATAGGTGCCGATAGGCATTTCAGGTATAGTTGCCGATAGCCATTTTAAAAATAGGTGCCGATAGGCATTTCAGATATAGAAGCCGATAGGCATTTCAAATACAGGTGCCGATAGGCATTCCAGATATGGTTGCCGATAGGCATTTCTGATGTGGTTGCCGATAGGCATTTCAAATATTTGTGCTGATAGGCATTTCAGATGTAGTTTTCGATAGGCATTTCAAAAATAGGTGCCGATAGGCATTTCAGATATAGGTGCCGATAAGCACTTCAGATATAGTTGCCGATTAGCATTTTAAAAATAAGTGCCGATAGGCATTTCAGATATAGAAGCCGATAGATATTTCAAATATAGATGCCGATAGGCATTCCAGATATGGTTGCCTATAGGCATTTCAAATATAGGTGCTGATAGGCATTTCAGATGTAGTTTCCGACAGGCATTTCAAAAATAGGTGCCGATAGGCATTTCAGATATAGGTGCCGATAGGCATTTCAGATATAGTTGCCGATTTGCATTTTAAAAATCGGTGCCGATAGGCATTTCAGATATAGAAGCCGATAGGCATTTCAAATATAGGTGCCGAATAGCATTCCAGATATGGTTGCCGATAGGCATTTCAAATATAGGTGCTGATAGGCATTTCAGATGTAGTTTTCGATAGGCATGTCAAAAATAGGTGCCGATAGGCATTTCAGATATAGGTGCCGATAAGCACTTCAGATATAGTTGCCGATTGGCATTTTAAAAATAAGTGCCGATAGGCATTTCAGATATAGAAGCCGATAGATATTTCAAATATAGATGCCGATAGGCATTCCAGATATGGTTGCCGATAGGCATTTCAAATATAGGTGCTGATAGGCATTTCAGATGTAGTTTCCGATAGGCATTTCAAAAATAGGTGCCGATAGGCATTTCAGATATAGGTGCCGATAGGCATTTCAGATATAGGTGCCGATAGGCATTTCAGATATAGTTGCCGATTGGCATTTTAAAAATCGGTGCCGATAGGCATTTCAGATATAGAAGCCGATAGGCATTTCAAATATAAGTGCCGATAAGCATTCCAGATATGGTTGCCGATAGGCATTTCAAATATAGGTGCTGATAGGCATTTCAGATGTAGTTCCGATAGGCATTTCAAAAATAGGTACCGATAGGCATTTCAGATATAGGTGCTGATAGGCATTTCAGATATAGTTGCCAATTGGCATTTTCAAAATAGGTGTCGATAGGCATTTTAGATATAGAAGCCAATAGGCATTTCAAATATAGGTGCCGATAGGCATTCCAGATATGGTTGCCGATAGGCATTTCAATTATAGGTGCTGATAGGCATTTCAGATATAGTTTCCGATAGGCATTTCAAAAATTGGTGCCGATAGGCATTTCAGATATAGGTGCCGATAGGCATTTCAGATTAGTTTCCGATAGGCATTTCAAAAATAGGTGCCGATAGGCATTTCAGGTATAGAAGCCGATAGGTATTTCAAATATAGGTGTCGATAGGCATTTCAGATATGGTTGCCGATAGGCATTTCAAATATAGGTGCTGATAGGCATTTCAGATGTAGTTTCCGATAGGCATTTCAAAAATAGGTGCCGATAGCCATTTCAGATATAGGCGCCGATAGGCACATCAGTTATAGTTGCCGATTGGCATTATAAAAATAGGTGCCGATAGGCATTTTAGATGTAGTTTCCGATAGGCATTCAAAAATAGGTGCCGATAGGCATTTCAGATATAGGTGCCGATAGGCATATCAGATATAGTTGCCGATAGGCATTTAAAATATAGGTGCCGATAGGCATTTCAGATGTAGTTTCCGATAGGCATTTCAAAAATAGGTGCCGATAGGCATTTCAGATATAGGTGCCGATAGGCATTTCAGATATAGTTGCCGATTGGCATTTTAAAAATAGGTGCCGATAGGCATTTCAGATATAGTAGCCGATAGGCATTTCAAATATAGGTGCCGATAAGCATTCCAGATATGGTTGCCGATAGGCATTTCAAATATAGGTGCTGATAGGCATTTCATATGTAGTTTCCGATAGGCATTTCAAAAATAGGTGTCGATAGGCATTTCAGATATAGTTGCCGATAGGCATTACAGATATAGTTGCCGATTAGCATTTTAAAAATAGGTGCCGATAGGCATTTCAGATATAGAAGCCGATAGGCATTTCAAATATAGGTGCCGATAAGCATTCCAGATATGGTTGCCGATAGGCATTTCAAATATAGGTGCTGATAGGCATTTCAGATGTAGTTTTCGATAAGCATTTCAAAAATTGGTGCCGATAGGCATTTCAGATATAGGTGCCGATAGGCATTTCAGATATAGTTGCTGATTGGCATTTTAAAAATAGGTGCCGATAGGCATTTCAGATTTAGGTGCCAGTAGGCATATCAGATATAGTTGCCGATAGGTATTTAAAATATAGGTGCCGATAGGCATTTCAAATATAGGTGTCGATAGGCATTTCAGATATAAATGCCGAAAGGCATTTCAGATATAGGTGCCGATAGGCATTTCTGATGTGGTTGCCGATAGGCATTTCAAATATAGGTGCTGATAGGCATTTCAGATGTAGTTTTCGATAGGCATTTCAAAAATAGGTGCCGATAGGCATTTCAGATATAGTTGCCGATTGGCATTTTAAAAATAGGTGCCGATAGGCATTTTAGATGTAGTTTCCGATAGGCATTTCAAAAATAGGTGCCGATAGGCATTTCAGATATAGGTGCCGATAGGCATATCAGATATAGTTGCCGATAGGCATTTAAAATATAGGTGCCGATAGGCATTTTAGATGTAGTTTCCGATAGGCATTTCAAAAATAGGTGCCGATAGGCATTTCAGATATAGAAGCCGATAGGCATTTCAAATATAGGTGCCGATAGGCATTTCAGATGTAGTTTTCGATAGGCATTTCAAATATAGGTGCTGATAGGCATTCCAGATATGGTTGCCGATAGGCATTTCAAATATAGGTGCTGATAGGCATTTTAGATGTAGTTTCCGATAGGCATTTCAAAAATTGATGCCGATAGGCATTTCAGATATAGGTGCCGATAGGCATTTCAGATATAGTTGCCGATTGGCATTTTAAAAACAGGTGCCGATAGGCATTTCACATTACTTCTATATGTGAAATGCCTATCGGCACCTGTTTTTATATAGAAGTCGATAGGTATTTCAAATATAGGTGTCGATAGGCATATCAGATTTGGTTGCCGATAGGCATTTCAAATATAGGAGCAGATAGGCATTTCAGATGTAGTTTCCGAAAGGCATGTCAAAAATAGGTGCCGATAGGCATTTCAGATATAGGTGCCGATAGGCATTTCAGATATAGTTGCCGATTGGCATTTTAAAAATAGGTGCCGATAGGCATTTCAGATATAGGTGCCGATAGGCATTTCAGATATAGTTGCCGATTGGCATTTTAAAAATAGGTGCCGTCAGGCATTTCAGATATAGGTGCCGATAGGCATTTCAGATATAGTTGCCGATTGGCATTTTAAAAATAGGTGCCGATAGGCATTTTAGATGTAGTTTCCGATAGGCATTTCAAAAATAGGTGCCGATAGGCATTTCAGATATAGGTGCCGATAGGCATATCAGATATAGTTGCCGATAGGCATTTAAAATATAGGTGCCGATAGGCATTTCAAATATAGGTGTAGATAGGCATTTCAGAAATAAATGCCGAAAGGCATTTCAGATATAGGTGATAATAGGCGTTTCTGATGTGGTTGCCGATAGGCATTTCAAATATAGGTGCTGATAGGCATTTAAGATGTAGTTTTCGATAGGCATTTCAAAAATAGGTGCCGATAGGCATTTCAATATAGGTGCCGATAGGCACTTCAGATATAGTTGCCGATTGGCATTTTAAAAATAGGTGCCGCTAGGGATTTCAGATATAGAAGCCGAAAGGCATTTCAAATATAGGTGCCGATAGGCATTCCAAATATGGTTGCCGATAGGCATTTCAAATATAGGTGCTGATAGGCATTTCAGATGTAGTTTCCGATAGGCATTTCAAAAATAGGTGCCGATAGGCATTTCAGATATAGGTGCCGATAGGCATTTTAAAAATAGGTGCCGATAGGCATTTCAGATATAGAAGCCGATAGGCATTTCAAATATAGGTGCCGATAGGCATTCCAGATATGGTTGCCGATAGGCATTTCAAATATAGGTGCTGATAGGAATTTCAGATGTAGTTTCCGATAGGCATTTCAAAAATAGGTGCCGATAGGCATTCAAGATAAAGGTGCCGATAGGCATTTCAGATATAGTTGCCGATAGCCATTTTTAAAATAGGTGCCGATAGGCATTTCAGATATAGAAGCCGATAGGCATTTCAAATATATGTGCCGATAGGCATTCCAGATATGGTTACCGATAGGCATTTCGAATATAGGTGCTGATAGGCATTTCAGATGTAGTTTCCGATATGCATTTCAAAAATTGGTGCCGATAGGCATTTCAGATATAGGTGCCGATAGGCATTTCAGATATAGTTGCCGATTGGCATTTTAAAAATAGGTGCCGATAGGCATTTCAGATATAGAAGCCGATAGGCATTTCAAATATAGGCGCCGATAAGCATTCCAAAAATGGTTGCCGATAGGCATTTCAAATATAGGTTCTGATATGCATTTCAGATGTAGTTTCTGATAGGCATTTCAAAAATTGGTGCCGATAGGCATTTCAGATATAGGTGCCGATAGGCATTTCAGATATAGTTGCCGATTGGCATTTTAAAAATAGGTGTTGATTGGCATTTCAGATATAGAAGCCGATAGGTATTTCAAATATTGGTGTCGATAGGCATTTCAGATATGGTTGCCGATAGGCATTTCAAATATAGGTGCCGATAGGCTTTTGAGATATAGAAGCCGATAGGTATTTCAAATATAGGTGTCGATAGGCATTTCTGATATGGTTGCCGATAGGCATTTCAAATATAGGTGCTGATAGGCATTTCAGATGTAGTTTCCAATAGGCATTTCAAAAATAGGTGCCGATAGGCATTTCAGATACAGGTGCCGATAGGCATTTCAGATATAGGTGCCGATAGGCATATCAGATATAGTTGCCGATAGGCATTTAAAATATAGGTGCCGATAGACATTTCAAATATAGGTGTCGATAGGCATTTCAGATATAGGTGCCGATAGGCATATCAGATATAGTTGCCGATAGGCATTTAAAATATAGGTGCCGATAGGCATTTCAAATATAGGTGTCGATAGGCATTTCAGATATAAATGCCGAAAGGCATTTCAGATATAGGTGCCAATAGGCATTTCTGATGTGGTTGCCGATAGGCATTTCAAATATAGGTGCTGATAGGCATTTCAGATGTAGTTTTCGATAGGCATTTCAAAAATAGGTGCCGATAGGCATTTCAGATATAGGTGCAGATAGGCACTTTAGATATAGTTGCCGACTGGCATTTTAAAAATAGGTGCCGATAGGCATTTCAGATAAAGAAGCCGATAGGCATTTCAAATATAGGTGCCGATAGGCATTACAGATATGGTTGCCGATAGGCATTTCAAATATAGGTGCTGATAGGCATTTCAGATGTAGTTTCCAATAGGCATTTCAAAAATAGGTGCCGATAGGCATTTCAGATATAGGTGCCGAAAGCCATTTCAGATATAGTTTCCGAATGGGATTTAAAAATAGGTGCCGATAGGCATTTCAGATATAGAAGCCGATAGGCATTTCAAATATAGGTGCCGATAAGCATTCCAGATATTGTTGCCGATAGGCATTTCAAATATAGGTGCTGATAGGCATTTCAGATGTAGTTTCCGATAGGCATTTCAAAAATTGGTGCCGATTGGCATTTCAGATATAGGTGCCGATAGGCATTTCAGATATAGTTGCCGATTGGCATTTTAAAAATAGGTGCCGATAGGCATTTCAGATATAGAAGCCGATAGGTATTTCAAATATAGGTGTCGATAGGCATTTCAGATATGGTTGCCGATAGGCATTTCAAATATTGGTGCTGATAGGCATTTCAGATGTAGTTTCCGATAGGCATATCAAAAATAGGTGCCGATAGGCATTTCAGATATAGGTGCCGATAGGCATTACAGATATAGTTGCCGATTGGCATTTTAAAAATAGGTGCCGATAGGCATTTTAGATATAGAATCCGATAGGCATATCAAATATATGTGCCGATAGGCATTCCGGATATGGTTGCCGATAGGGATTTCAAATATAGGTGCTGATAGGCATTTCAGATGTAGTCCCCGATAGGTATTTCAAAAATAGGTGCCAAAAGGCATTTCATATATAGGTGCCGATAGGCATTTCAGATAAAGTTGCCGATTATCATTTTAAAAATAGGTGCCGATAGGCATTTCAGATATAGAAGTCGATAGGCATTTCAAATATAGGTGCCGATAAGCATTCCAGATATGGTTGCCGATAGGCATTTCAAATATAGGTACTGATAGGCATTTCAGATGTAGTTTCCGATAGGCATTTCAAAAATTGGTGCCGATAGGCATTTCAGATATAGGTGCCGATAGGCATTTCAGATATAGTTGCCGATTGGCATTTTAAAAATAGGTGCCGATAGGCATTTCAGATATAGGTGCCGATAGGCATTTCAGATAAAGTTGCCGATTGGCATTTTAAAAATAGGTGCCGATAGGCATTTCAGATATAGAAGCCGATAGGCATTTCAAATATAGGTGCCCATAGGCATTCCAGATATGGTTGCCGATAGGCGTTTCAAATATAGGTGCTAATAGGCATTTCAGATGTAGTTTCCAATAGGCATTTCAAAAATAGGTGCCGATAGGCATTTCAGATATAAGTGCCGATAGGCATTTCAGATATAGGTGCCGATAGGCATATCAGATATAGTTGCCGATAGGCATTTAAAATATAGGTGCCGATAGACATTTCAAATATAGGTGTCGATAGGCATTTCAGATATAAATGCCGAATGGCATTTCAGATATAGGTGCCAATAGGCATTTCTGATGTGGTTGCCGATAGACATTTCAAATATAGGTGCTGATAGGCATTTTAGATGTAGTTGTCGATAGGCATTTCAAAAATAGGTGCCGATAGGCATTTCAGATATAGGTGCAGATAGGAACTTCAGATATAGTTGCCGATTGGCATTTTAAAAATAGGCGCCGATAGGCATTTCAGATATAGAAGCCGATAGGCATCTCAAATATAGGTGCCGATGGGCATTCCAGATATGGTTGCCGATAGGCATTTCAAATATAAGTGCTGATAGGCATTTCAGATGTAGTTTCCAATAGGCATTTCAAAAATAGGTGCCGATAGGCATTTCAGATATAGGTGCCGATAGGCATTTCAGATATAGTTTCCGAATGGCATTTTAAAAATAGGTGCTGATAGGCATTTCAGATAGAGAAGCCGATAGGCATTTCAAATAAAGGTGCCGATAGGCATTCCAGATATTGTTGCCGATAGGCATTTCAAATATAGGTGCTGATAGGCATTTCAGATGTAGTTTCCGATAGGCATTTCAAAAATTGATGCCGATAGGCATTTCAGATATAGGTGCCGATAGGCATTTCAGATATAGTTGCCGATTGGCATTTTAAAAATAGGTGCCGATAGGCATTTCAGATATAGAAGCCGATAGGCATCTCAAATATAGGTGCCGATGGGCATTCCAGATATGGTTGCCGATAGGCATTTCAAATATTGGTGCTGATAGGCATTTCAGATGTAGTTTCCGATAGGCATTTCAAAAATAGGTGCCGATGGGCATTTCAGATATAGGTGCCGATAGGCATTACAGATATAGTTGCCGATTGGCATTTTAAAAATAGGTGCCGATAGGCATTTTAGATATAGAAGCCGATAGGCATTTCAAATATAGGTGCCGATAGGCACTCCGGATATGGTTGCCGATAGGCATTTCAAATATAGGTGCTGATAGGCATTTCAGATGTAGTTCCCGATAGGCATTTCAAAAATAGGTGCCAAAAGGCATTTCATATATAGGTGCCGATAGGCATTTCAGATATAGTTGCCGATTATCATTTTAAAAATAGGTGTCGATAGGCATTTCAGATATAGAAGTCGATAGGCATTTTAAATATAGGTGCCGATAGGCATTCCAGATATGGTTGCCGATAGGCATTTCAAATATAGGTGCTGATAGGCATTTCATATATAGGTGCCGATAGGCATTTCAGATATAGTTGCCAATTGGCATTTTAAAAATAGGTGTCGGTAGGCATTTCAGATATAGAAGCCGATAGGCATTTCAAATATAGGTGCTGATAGGCATTTCAGATGTAGTTTCCGATAGGCATTTCAAAAATTGATGCCGATAGGCATTTCAGATATAGGTGCCGATAGGCATTTCAGATATAGTTGCCGATTAGCATTTTAAAAATAGGTGCCGATAGGCATTTCAGATATAGAAGCCGATAGGCATCTCAAATATAGGTGCCGATGGGCATTCCAGATATGGTTGCCGTTAGGCATTTCAAATATTGGTGCTGATAGGCATTTCAGATGTAGTTTCCGATAGGCATTTCAAAAATAGGTGCCGATGGGCATTTCAGATATAGTTGCCGATAGGCATTACAGATATAGTTGCCGATTGGCATTTTAAAAATAGGTGCCGATAGGCATTTTAGATATAGAAGCCGATAGGCATTTCAAATATAGGTGCCGATAGGCACTCCGGATATGGTTGCCGATAGGCATTTCAAATATAGGTGCTGATAGGCATTTCAGATGTAGGTCCCGATAGGCATTTCAAAAATAGGTGCCAAAAGGCATTTCATATATAGGTGCCGATAGGCATTTCAGATATAGTTGCCGATTATCATTTTAAAAATAGGTGCCGATAGGCATTTCAGATATAGAAGTCGATTGGCATTTTAAATATAGGTGCCGATAGGCATTCCAGATATGGTTGCCGATAGGCATTTCAAATATAGGTGCTGATAGGCATTTCAGATATAGGTGCCGATAGGCATTTCAGATATAGGTGCCGATAGGCATTTCAGATATAGTTGCCAATTGGCATTTTAAAAATAGGTGTCGGTAGGCATTTCAGATATAGAAGCCGATAGGCATTTCAAATATAGTTGCTGATAGGCATTTCAGATGTAGTTTCCGATAGGCATTTCAAAAATTGGTGCCGATTGGCATTTTAGATATAGGTGCCAAAGGCATTTCAGATATAGTTGCCGATTGGCATTTAAAAAATAGTTGCCGATAGGCATTTCAAATATAGAAGCCGATAGGTATTTCAAATATAGGTGTCGATAGGCATTTCAGATATGATTGCCGATAGGCATTTCAAATATAGGTGCTGATAGGCATTTCAGATGTAGTTTCCGATAGGCATATCAAAAATAGGTGCCGAAAGGCATTTCAGATATAGCTGCCGATAGGCATTTCAGATATAGTTGCCGATTGGCATTTTAAAAATAGGTGCCGCTAGGCATTTTAGATATAGAAGCCGATAGGCATTTCAAATATAGGTGCTGATAGGCATTTCAGTTGTAGTTTCCGATAGGCATTTCAAAAATAGGTGCCGATAGGCATTTCAGATATAGGTGCCGATAGGCATTTCAGGTATAGTTGCCGATAGCCATTTTAAAAATAGGTGCCGATAGGCATTTCAAATATAGGTGCTGATAGGCATTTAAGTTGTAGTTTCCGATAGGCATTTCAAAAATAGGTGCCGATAGGCATTTCAGATATAGGCGCCGATAGGCATTTCAGATATAGTTGCTGATAGGCTTTTCAGATATAGGTGCCGATATGCATTTCAAATATAGTTGCCGATAGGCATTTCAAAAATAGGTGCCGATAGGCATTTTAGATATGGTTGCCGATAGGCATTTTAATATAGGTGCTGATAGGCGTTTCAGATGTAGTTTCCGATAGGCATTTCAAAAATAGGTGCCGATAGGCATTTCAGATATAGGTGCCGATAGGCATTTCAGGTATAGTTGCCGATAGCCATTTTAAAAATAGGTGCCGATAGGCATTTTAGATATAGAAGCCGATAGGCATTTCAAATACAGGTGCCGATAGGCATTCTAGATATGGTTGCCGATAGGCATTTCAAATATAGGTGCTGATAGGCATTTCAGATGTAGTTTCCGATATGCATTTTAAAAATAGGTGCCGATAGGCATTTCAGATATAGAAGCCGATAGGCATTTCAAATATAGGTGCCGATAAGCATTCCAGATATAGTTGCCGATAGGCATTTCAAATATAGGTGCTGATAGGCATTTCAGATGTAGTTTACGATAGGCATTTCAAAAATAGGTGCCGATAGGCATTTCAGATATAGGTGCCGATAGGCATTTCAGATATAGTTGCCGATAGCCATTTTAAAAATACGTGCCGATAGGCATTTCAGATATAGAAGCCGTTAGGCATTTCAAATATAGGTGCCGATAGGCATTCCAGATATGGTTGCCGATAGGCATTTCAAATATAGGTGCTGATAGGCATTTCAGATGTAGTTTTCGATAGGCATTTCAAAAATAGGTGCCGATAGGCATTTCAGATATAGGTGCCGATAGGCATTTCAGATATAGTTGCCGATTGGCATTTTAAAAATAGGTGCCGATAGGCATTTCAGATATAGAAGCCGACAGGCATTTCAAATATAGGTGCCGATAAGCATTCCAGATATGGTTGCCGATAGGCATTTCAAATATAGGTGCTGATAGGCATTTCAGATGTAGTTTCCGATAGGCATTTCAAAAATTGGTGCCGATAGGCATTTCAGATATAGGTGATGATAGGCATTTCAGATATAGTTGCCGATTGGCATTTTAAAAATAGCTGGTGTTGATAGGCATTTCAAATATAGAAGCCGATAGGTATTTCAAATATAGGTGTCGATAGGCATTTCAGATATGGTTGCCGATAGGCATTTCAAATATAGGTGCTGATAGGCATTTCAGATGTAGTTTCCGATAGGCATTTAAAAAATTGGTGCCGATAGGCATTTCAGATATAGGTGATGATAGGCATTTCAGATATAGTTGCCGATTGGCATTTTAAAAATAGCTGGTGTTGATAGGCATTTCAAATATAGAAGCCGATAGGCATTTCAAAAATAGGTGCCGATAGGCATTTAAGATATAGGTGCCGATAGGCATTTCAGATATAGTTGCCGATTGGCATTTTAAAAATAGGTGCCGATATGCATTTTAGATGTAGTTTCCGATAGGCATTTCAAAAATAGGTGCCGATAGGCATTTCAGATATAGGTGCCGATAGGCATTTCAGATATTGGCATTTTAAAAATAGGTGCCGATATGCATTTTAGATGTAGTTTCCGATAGGCATTTCAAATATAGGTGTCGATAGGCATTTCAGATATAAATGCCGAAAGGCATTTCAGATATAGGTGCCTATAGGCATTCCAGATATGGTTGCCGATAGGCATTTCAAATATAGGTGCTGATAGGCATTTCAGATGTAGTTTCCGATAGGCTTTTAAAAAATAGGTGCCGATAGGCATTTCAGATATAGAAGCCGATAGGCATTTCAAATATAGGTGCCGATAGGCATTTCAGATATGGTTGCCGTTAGGCTTTTCAAATATAGGTGCTGATAGGCATTTTTAATGTAGTTTCCGATAGGCATTTCAAAAATTGATGTCGATAGGCATTTCAGATATAGGTGCCGATAGGCATTTCAGATATAGTTGCCGATTGGCATTTTAAAAACAGGTGCCGATAGGCATTTCAGATATAGAAGCCGATAGGTATTTTAAATATAGGGGTCGAAAGGCATTTCGGATATGGTTCCTGATAGGCATTTCAAATATAGGAGCAGATAGGCATTTCAGATGTAGTTTCCGAAAGACATTTCAAAAATAGGTGCCGATTGGCATTTCAGATATAGGTGCCGATAGGCATTTCAGATATAGTTGCCGATTGGCATTTTTAAAATAGGTGCCGATAGGCATTTCAGATATAGAAGCCGATAGGCATTTCAAATATAGGTGCCGATAGGCATTCCAGATATGGTTGCCGATAGGCATTTTAAATATAAGTGCTGATAGGAATTTCAGATGTAATTTCCGATAGGCATTTCAAAAATAGGTACCGATAGGCATTTCAGATATAGGTGCCGATAGGCATTTCAGATATAGTTGCTAATTGGCATTTCAAAAATAGGTGTCAATAGGCATTTCAGATATAGAAGCCGATAGGCATTTCAAATATAGGTGCTGACAGGCATTCCAGATATGGTTGCCGATAGGCATTTCAAATATAGGTGCTGATAGGCATTTTAGATGTAGTTTCCGATAGGCATTTCAAAAATTGATGCCGATAGGCAATTCAAATATAGGTGCCGATAGGCATTTCAGATATAGTTGCCGATTGGCATTTTAAAAACAGGTGCCGGCAGGCATTTCAGAAATAGAAGCCGATATGTATTTCAAATATAGGTGTCGATAGGCATTCCAGGTATGGTTGCCGATAGGCATTTCAAATATAAGTGCTGATAGGCATTTCAGATGTAGTTTACGATAGGCATTTCAAAAATAGGTACCGATAGGCATTTCAGATATAGTTGCCAATTGGCATTTTAAAAATAGGTGTCGATAGGCATTTCAGATATAGAAGCCGATAGGCATTTCAAATATAGGTGCCGATAGGCATTCCAGATATGGTTGCCGATAGGCATTTCAAATATAGGTGCTGATAGGCATTTCAGATGTAGTTTCCGATAGGCATTTCAAAAATTGGTGCCGATAGGCATTTCAGATATAGGTGCCGATAGGCATTTCAGATATAGTTGCCGATTGGCATTTTGAAAATAGGTGCCGATAGGCATTTTAGATGTAGTTTATGATAGGCATTTCAAAAATAGGTGCCGATAGGCTTTTCAGATATAGTTGCCGATTGGCAATTTAAAAACAGGTGCCGATAGGCATTTCAGATATAGAAGCCGATAGGTATTTCAAATATAGGTGCCGATAGGCATATCAGATATAGTTGCCGACAGGCATTTAAAATATAGGTGCCGATAGGCATTTCAAATATAGGTGTCGATAGGCATTTCAGATATAGAAGCCGATAGGCTTTTCAAATATAGGTGCCGATAGGCATTCCAAATATGGTTGCCGATAGGCATTTCAAATATAGGTGCTGATAGGTATTTCAGATGTATTTTCCGATAGGCATTTCAAAAATAGGTGCCGATACTCATTTCAGATATAGGTGCCGATAGGCATTACAGATATAGTTGCCGATTGGCATTTTAAAAATAGGTGCCGATAGGCATTTTAGATATAGAAGCCGATAAGCATTTCAAATATAGGTGCCGATAGGCATTCCGGATATGGTTGCCGATAGGCATTTCAAATATAGGTGCTGATAGGCATTTCAGATGTAGTTCCCGATAGGCATTTCAAAAATAGGTGCCAAAAGGCATTGCATATATAGGTGCCGATAGGCATTTCAGATATAGTTGCCGATTATCATTTTAAAAATAGGTGCCGAAAGGCATTTCAGATATAGAAGTCGATAGGCAATTTAAATATAGGTACTGATAGGCATTTCAGATATAGTTGCCGATTGGCATTTTAAAAATAGCTGCCGATTGGCATTTCAGATATAGGTGCCGATAGGTATTTCAGATAGAGTTGCCGATTGGCATTTTAAAAATGGGTGCTGATAGGCATTTTAGATGTAGTTTCCGATAGGCATTTCAAAAATAGGTGCCGATAGGCATTTCAGATATAGGTGCCGATAGGCATATCAGATATAGTTGCCGATAGGCATTTAAAATATAGGTTCCGATAGGCATTTCAAATATAGGTGTCGATAGGCATTTCAAATATAAATGCCGAAAGGCATTTCAGATATAGGTGTCGATAGGCATTTCTGATGTGGTTGCCGATAGGCATTTCAAATATAGGTGCTGATAGGCATTTCAGATGTAGTTTTCGATAGGCATTTCAAAAATAGGTGCCGATAGGCATTTCAGATATAGGTGCCGATAGGCATATCAGATATAGGTGCCGATAGGCACTTCAGATATAGTTGCCGATTGGCATTTTAAAAATAGTTGCCGATAGGCATTTCAGATATAGAAGCCGATAGGCATTTCAAATATAGGTGCCGATAGGCATTCCAATTATAGTTGCCGATAGGCATTTCAAATATAGGTGCTGATAAGTATTTCAGATGTAGTTTCCAATAGGCATTTCAAAAATAGGTGCCGATAGGCATTTCAGATATAGAAGCCGATAGGCATTTCAAATATAGGTGCCGATAGGCATTCCAGATATGGTTGCCGATAGGCAATTTAAATATAGGTGCTGATAGGCATTTCAGTTGTAGTTTCCGATAGGCATTTCAAAAATTGATGCCGATAGGCAATTCAAATATAGGTGCCGATAGGCATTTCAGATATAGTTGCCGATTGGCATTTTAAAAACAGGTGCCGGCAGGCATTTCAGAAATAGAAGCCGATATGTATTTCAAATATAGGTGTCGATAGGCATTCCAGGTATGGTTGCCGATAGGCATTTCAAATATAAGTGCTGATAGGCATTTCAGATGTAGTTTACGATAGGCATTTCAAAAATAGGTACCGATAGGCATTTCAGATATAGTTGCCAATTGGCATTTTAAAAATAGGTGTCGATAGGCATTTCAGATATAGAAGCCGATAGGCATTTCAAATATAGGTGCCGATAGGCATTCCAGATATGGTTGCCGATAGGCATTTCAAATATAGGTGCTGATAGGCATTTCAGATGTAGTTTCCGATAGGCATTTCAAAAATTGGTGCCGATAGGCATTTCAGATATAGGTGCCGATAGGCATTTCAGATATAGTTGCCGATTGGCATTTTGAAAATAGGTGCCGATAGGCATTTTAGATGTAGTTTACGATAGGCATTTCAAAAATAGGTGCCGATAGGCTTTTCAGATATAGTTGCCGATTGGCAATTTAAAAACAGGTGCCGATAGGCATTTCAGATATAGAAGCCGATAGGTATTTCAAATATAGGTGCCGATAGGCATATCAGATATAGTTGCCGATAGGCATTTAAAATATAGGTGCCGATAGGCATTTCAAATATAGGTGTCGATAGGCATTTCAGATATAGAAGCCGATAGGCTTTTCAAATATAGGTGCCGATAGGCATTCCAAATATGGTTGCCGATAGGCATTTCAAATATAGGTGCTGATAGGTATTTCAGATGTATTTTCCGATAGGCATTTCAAAAATAGGTGCCGATACTCATTTCAGATATAGGTGCCGATAGGCATTACAGATATAGTTGCCGATTGGCATTTTAAAAATAGGTGCCGATAGGCATTTTAGATATAGAAGCCGATAAGCATTTCAAATATAGGTGCCGATAGGCATTCCGGATATGGTTGCCGATAGGCATTTCAAATATAGGTGCTGATAGGCATTTCAGATGTAGTTCCCGATAGGCATTTCAAAAATAGGTGCCAAAAGGCATTGCATATATAGGTGCCGATAGGCATTTCAGATATAGTTGCCGATTATCATTTTAAAAATAGGTGCCGAAAGGCATTTCAGATATAGAAGTCGATAGGCAATTTAAATATAGGTACTGATAGGCATTTCAGATATAGTTGCCGATTGGCATTTTAAAAATAGCTGCCGATTGGCATTTCAGATATAGGTGCCGATAGGTATTTCAGATAGAGTTGCCGATTGGCATTTTAAAAATGGGTGCTGATAGGCATTTTAGATGTAGTTTCCGATAGGCATTTCAAAAATAGGTGCCGATAGGCATTTCAGATATAGTTGCCGATAGGCATTTAAAATATAGGTTCCGATAGGCATTTCAAATATAGGTGTCGATAGGCATTTCAAATATAAATGCCGAAAGGCATTTCAGATATAGGTGTCGATAGGCATTTCTGATGTGGTTGCCGATAGGCATTTCAAATATAGGTGCTGATAGGCATTTCAGATGTAGTTTTCGATAGGCATTTCAAAAATAGGTGCCGATAGGCATTTCAGATATAGGTGCCGATAGGCATATCAGATATAGGTGCCGATAGGCACTTCAGATATAGTTGCCGATTGGCATTTTAAAAATAGTTGCCGATAGGCATTTCAGATATAGAAGCCGATAGGCATTTCAAATATAGGTGCCGATAGGCATTCCAATTATAGTTGCCGATAGGCATTTCAAATATAGGTGCTGATAAGTATTTCAGATGTAGTTTCCAATAGGCATTTCAAAAATAGGTGCCGATAGGCATTTCAGATATAGAAGCCGATAGGCATTTCAAATATAGGTGCCGATAGGCATTCCAGATATGGTTGCCGATAGGCATTTCAAATATAGGTGCTGATAGGCATTTCAGTTGTAGTTTCCGATAGGCATTTCAAAAATTGGTGCAGATAGGCATTTCAGATATAGGTGCCGATAGGCATTTCAGATATAGTTGCCGATTGGCATTTTAAAAATAGGTGTTGATAGGCATTTCAGATATAGAAGCCGATAGGTATTTCAAATATAGGTGTCGATAGGCATTTCAGATATGGTTGCCGATAGGCATTTCAAATATAGGTGCTGATAGGCATTTCAGAAGTAGTTTCCGATAGGCATTTCAAAAATTGGTGCCGATAGGCATTTCAGATATAGGTGCCGATAGGCATTTCAGATATAGTTGCCGATTGGCATTTTGAAAATAGGTGCCGATAGGCATTTTAGATGTAGTTTCCGATAGGCATTTCAAAAATAGGTGCCGATAGGCTTTTCAGATATAGTTGCCGATTGGCAATTTAAAAACAGGTGCCGATAGGCATTTCAGATATAGAAGCCGATAGGTATTTCAAATATAGGTGCCGATAGGCATATCAGATATAGTTGCCGATAGGCATTTAAAATATAGGTGCCGATAGGCATTTCAAATATAGGTGTCGATAGGCATTTCAGATATAAATGCCGAAAGGCATTTCAGATATAGGTGCCGATAGGCATTCTGATGTGGTTGCCGATAGGCATTTCAAATATAGGTGCTGATAAGCATTTCAGATGTAGTTTTCGATAGGCATTTCAAAAATAGGTGCCGATAGTCATTTCAATATAGGTGCCGATAGGCACTTCAGATATATTTGCCGATTGGCATTTTAAAAATAGGTGCCGCTAGGCATTTCAGATATAGAAGCCGATAGGCTTTTCAAATATAGGTGCCGATAGGCATTCTAAATATGGTTGCTGATAGGCATTTCAAATATAGGTGCTGATAGGCATTTCAGATGTATTTTCCGATAGGCATTTCAAAAATAGGTGCCGATACTCATTTCAGATATAGGTGCCGATAGGCATTACAGATATAGTTGCCGATTGGCATTTTAAAAATAGGTGCCGATAGGCATTTTAGATATAGAAGCCGATAAGCATTTCAAATATAGGTGCCGATAGGCATTCCGGATATGGTTGCCGATAGGCATTTCAAATATAGGTGCTGATAGGCATTTCAGATGTAGTTCCCGATAGGCATTTCAAAAATAGGTGCCAAAAGGCATTTCATATATAGGTGCCGATAGGCATTTCAGATATAGTTGCCGATTTTCATTTTAAAAATAGGTGCCGAAAGGCATTTCAGATATAGAAGTCGATAGGCATTTCAAATATAGGTACTGATAGGCATTTCAGATATAGTTGCCGTTTGGCAATTTAAAAATAGGTGCCGATAGGCATTTCAGATATAGGTGCCGATAGGTATTTCAGATAGAGTTGCCGATTGGCATTTTAAAAATAGGTGCTGATAGGCATTTTAAATGTAGCTTCCGATAGGCATTTCAAAAATAGGTGCCGATAGGCATTTCAGATATAGGTGCCGATAGGCATATCAGATATAGTTACCGATAGGCATTTAAAATATAGGTGCCGATAGGCATTATAAATATAGGTGTCGATAGGCATTTCAGATATAAATGCCGAAAGGCATTTCAGATATAGGTGCCGATAGGCATTTCTGATGTGGTTGCCGAAAGGCATTTCAAATATAAGTGCTGATAGGCATTTCAAATGTAGTTTTCCGATAGGCATTTCAAAATAGGTGCCGATAGGCATTTTAGATGTAGTTTCCGATAGGCATTTCAAAAATAGGTGCCGATCGGCATTTCAGATATAGGTGCGATAGGCAAATCAGATATAGTTGCCGATAGGCATTTAAAATATAGGTGCCGATAGGCATTTCAAATATAGGTGTCGATAGGCATTAAATATAAATGCCGAAAGGCATTTCAGATATAGGTGTCGATAGGCATTTCTGATGTGGTTGCCGATAGGCATTTCAAATATAGGTGCTGATAGGCATTTCAGATGTAGTTTTCGATAGGCATTTCAAAAATAGGTGCCGATAGGCATTTCAGATATAGGTGCCGATAGGCATTTCAGATATAAGTGCCGATAGGCATTTCAGATATAGAAGCCGATAGGCATTTCAAATATAGGTGCCGATAGGCATTCCAGATATAGTTGCCGATAGGCATTTCAAATATAGGTGCTGATAAGTATTTCAGATGTAGTTTCCAATAGGCATATAAATGCCGAAAGGCATTTCAGATATAGGTGATGATAGGCGTTTCTGATGTGGTTGCCGATAGGCATTTCAAATATAGGTGCTGATAGGCATTTCAGATGTAGTTTTCGATAGGCATTTCAAAAATAGGTGCCGATAGGCATTTCAATATAGGTGCCGATAGGCACTTCAGATATAGTTGCCGATTGGCATTTAAAAATAGGTGCCGCTAGGGATTTCAGATATAGAAGCCGAAAGGCATTTCAAATATAGTTGCTGATAGGCATTTCAGTTGTAGTTTCCGATATGCATTTCAAAAATTGGTGCAGATAGGCATTTCAGATATAGGTGCCGATAGGCATTTCAGATATAGTTGCCGATTGGCATTTTAAAAATAGGTGCCGATAGGCATTTCAGATATAGAAGCCGATAGGCATTTCAAATATAGGTGCCGATAAGCATTTCAGATATGGTTGCCGATAGGCATTTCAAATATAGGTTCTGATAGGCATTTCAGATGTAGTTTCCGATAGGCATTTCAAAAATTGGTGCCGATAGGCATTTCAGATATAGGTGCCGATAGGCATTTCAGATATAGTCGCCGATTGGCATTTTAAAAATAGGTGCCGATAGGCATTTTAGATATAGAAGCCGATAGGCATTTCAAATATAGGTGCTGATAGGCATTCCAGATATGGTTGCCGATAAGCATTTCAAATATAGGTGCTGATAGGCATTTCAGATGTAGTTTCCGATAGGCATTTCAAAAATAGGTGCCGATAGGCATTTCAGATATAGGTGCCGATAGGCATTTCAGATATAGTTGCCGATTGGCATTTTAAAAACAGGTGCCGATAGGCATTTCACATATAGAAGCCGATAGGTATTTCAAATATAGGTGTCGATAGGCATTTCAGATATGTTTGCCGATAGGCATTTCAAATATAGGAGCAGATAGGCATTTCAGATGTAGTTTCCGAAAGGCATTTCAAAAATAGGTGCCGATAGGCATTTCAGATATAGGTGCCGATAGGCATTTCAGATATAGTTGCCGATTGGCATTTTAAAAATAAGTGCCGATAGGCATTTCAGATATAGGTGCCGATAGGCATTTCAGATATAGTTGCCGATTGGCATTTTAAAAATAGGTGCCGTCAGGCATTTCAGATATAGGTGCCGATAGGCATTTCAGATATAGTTGCCGATTGGCATTTTAAAAATAGGTGCCGACAGGCATTTTAGATGTAGTTTCCGATAGGCATTTCAAAAATAGGTGCCGATAGGCATTTCAGATATAGGTGCCGATAGGGATATCAGATATAGTTGCCGATAGGCATTTAAAATATAGGTGCCGATAGGCATTTCAAATATAGGTGTCGATAGGCACTTCAGATATAAATGCCGAAAGGCATTTCAGATATAGGTGATGATAGGCGTTTCTGATGTGGTTGCCGACAGGCATTTCAAATATAGGTGCTGATAGGCATTTCAGATGTAGTTTTCGATAGGCATTTCAAAAATAGGTGCCGATAGGCATTTCAATATAGATGCCGATAGGCACTTCAGATATAGTTGCCGATTGGCATTTTAAAAATAGGTGCCGCTAGGGATTTCAGATATAGAAGCCGAAAGGCATTTCAAATATAGGTGCCGATAGGCATTCAAATATGGTTGCCGATAGGCATTTCAAATATAGGTGCTGGTAGGAATTTCAGATGTGGTTTCCGATAGGCATTTCAAAAATAGGTGCCGATAGGCATTTCAGATATAGGTGCCGATAGGCATTTTAAAAATAGGTGCCGATAGGCATTTCAGATATAGAAGCCGATAGGCATTTCAAATATAGGTGCCGATAGGCATTCCAGATATGGTTGCCGATAGGCATTTCAAATATAGGTGCTGATAGGCATTTTAGATGTAGTTTCCGATAGGCATTTCAAAAATTGATGCCGATAGGCATTTCAGATATAGGTGCCGATAGGCATTTCAGATATAGTTTCCGAATGGCATTTTAAAAATAGGTGCTGATAGGCATTTCGGATATAGGTGCCGATAGGCATTTCAGATATAGTTGCCGATTGGCAATTTAAAAATAGGTGCCGATAGGCATTTCAGATATAGAAGCCGATAGGCATTTTAAAAATAGGTGCCGATAGGCATTTCAGATATAGAAGCCGATAGGCATCTCAAATATAGGTGCCGATGGGCATTCCAGATATGGTTGACGATAGGCATTTCAAAAATAGGTGCCGATAGGCATTTCAGATATAGGTGCAGATAGGAACTTCAGATATAGTTGCCGATAGGCATTTCAGATATAGGTGCAGATAGGAACTTCAGATATAGTTGCCGATTGACATTTTAAAAATAGGTGCCGATAGGCATTTCAGATATAGAAGCCGATAGGCATCTCAAATATAGGTGCCGATGGGCATTCCAGATATGTTTGGCGATAGGCATTTCAAATATAGGTGCTGATAGGCATTTTAGATGTAGTTTCCGATAGGCATTTCAAAAATTGATGCCGATAGGCATTTCAGATATAGGTGCCGATAGGCATTTCAGATATAGTTTCCGAATGGCATTTTAAAAATAGGTGCTGATAGGCATTTCGGATATAGGTGCCGATAGGCATTTCAGATATAGTTGCCGATTGGCATTTTAAAAATAGGTGCTGATAGGCATTTCGGATATAGGTGCCGATAGGCATTTCAGATATAGTTACTGATTGGCATTTTAAAAAGAGGTGCCGATAGGCATTTAAGATATAGAAGCCGATAGGTATTTCAAATATAGGTGTCGATAGGCATTTTAGATATGGTTGCCGATAGGCATTTCAAATATAGGTGCTGATAGGCATTTCAGATGTAGTTTCCGATAGGCATTTCAAAAATAGGTGCCGATAGGCATTTCAGATATAGGTGTCTATAGGCATTTCAGATATAGTTGCCGATTGGCATCTTAAAAATAGGTGCCGATAGGCATTTCAGATATAGAAGCCGATAGGCATTTCAAATAAAGGTGCCGATAGGCATTCCAGATATGGTTGCCGATAGGCATTTCAAATATAGGTGCCGATAGGCATTTCAGATATAGAAGCCGATAGGCATTTCAAAAATAGGTGCCGATAGGCATTTCAGATATAGGTGCCGAAAGGCATTTCAGATATAGTTGCCAATTGGCATTTTAAAAATAGGTGCCGATAGGCATTTCAGATATAGAAGCCGATAGGCATTTCAAATATAGGTGCCGATAGGCAATCCAGATATGGTTGCCGATAGGCATTTCAAATATAGGTGCTGATAGGCATTTTAGATGTAGTTTCCGATAGGCATTTCAAAAATAGGTGCCGATAGGCATTTCAGATATAGGTGCCGAAAGGCATTTCAGATATAGTTGCCAATTGGCATTTTAAAAAATAGGTGCCGATAGGCATTTCAGATATAGAAGCCGATAGGCATTTCAAATATAGGTGCCGATAGGCAATCCAGATATGGTTGCCGATAGGCATTTCAAATATAGGTTCTGATAGGCATTTTAGATGTAGTTTCCGATAGGCATTTCAAAAATTGATGCCGATAGGCATTTCAGATATAGGTGCCGATAGGCATTTCAGATATAGTTGCCGATTAGCATTTCAAAAATAGGTGCCGATAGGCATTTTAGATATAGGTGCCGAAAGGCATTTCAGATATAGTTGCCGATTGGCATTTTAAAAATAGGTGTCGATAGGCATTTCAGATATAAAAGCCGATAGGCATTTCAAATGTATGTGCCGATAGGCATTCCAGATATGGTTGCAGATAGGCATTTTAAATATAGGTGCTGATAGACATTCCAGACGTAGTTTCCGATAGGCAATTCAAAAATTGGTGCCGATAGGCATTTCAGATATAGGTGCCGATAGGCATTTCAGATATAGTTTCCGAATGGCACTTTAAAAATAGGTGCCAATAGGCATTTCAGATATAGAAGCCGATAGGCATTTCAAATATAGGTGCCGATAGGCATTCCAGATATTGTTGCCGATAGGCATTTTAAATATAGGTGCTGATAGGCATTTCAGATGTAGTTTCCGATAGGCATTTCAAAAATTGGTACCGATTGGCATTTCAGATATAGGTGCCGATAGGCATTTCAGATATAGTTGCCGATTGGCATTTTAAAAATAGGTGCCGATAGGCATTTCAGATATAGAAGCCGATAGGCATTTCAAATATAGGTGTCGATAGGCATTTCAGATATGGTTGCCGATAGGCATTTCAAATATTGGTGCTGATAGGCATTTCAGATGTAGTTTCCGATAGGCATTTCAAAAATAGGTGCCGATAGGCATTTCAGATATAGGTGCCGATAGGCATTACAGATATAGTTGCCGATTGGCATTTTAAAAATAGGTGCCGATAGGCATTTTAGATATAGAAGCCGATAGGCATATCAAATATAGGTGCCGATAGGCATTCCGGATATGGTTGCCGATAGGCATTTCAAATATAGGTGCTGATAGGCATTTCAGATGTAGTTCCCGATAGGCATTTCAAAAATAGGTGCCAAAAGGCATTTCATATATAGGTGCCGATAGGCATTTCAGATATAGTTGCCGATTATCATTTTAAAAATAGGTGCCGATAGGCATTTTAGATATAGAAGTCGATAGGCATTTCAAATATAGGTGCCGATAGGCATTCCAGATATGGTTGCCGATAGGCATTTCAAATATAGGTACTGATAGGCATTTCAGATGTAGTTTCCGATAGGCATTTCAAAAATTGGTGCCGATAGGCATTTCAGATATA
Source organism: Venustoraphidia nigricollis (assembly GCA_034508555.1). NCBI lineage: Eukaryota > Metazoa > Arthropoda > Insecta > Raphidioptera > Raphidiidae > Venustoraphidia > Venustoraphidia nigricollis. Next base: position 78,322 of record JAVRKA010000469.1, read on the forward strand.
GGTGCCGATAGGCATTTCAGATATAGTTGCCGATTGGCATTTTAAAAATAGGTGCCAATAGGCATTTCAGATATAGGTGCCGATAGGCATTTCAGATAGAGTTGCCGATTGGCATTTTAAAAATAGGTGCCGATAGGCATTTCAGATATAGAAGCCGATAGGCATTTCAAATATAGGTGCCGATAGGCATTCCAGATATGGTTGCCGATAGGCATTTCAAATATAGGTGCTGATAGGCATTTCAGATGTGGTTTCCAATAGGCATTTCAAGAATAGGTGCCGATAGGCATTTCAGATATAGGTGCCGATAGGCATTTCAGATATAGGTGCCGATAGGCATATCAGATATAGTTGCCGATAGGCATTTAAAATATAGGTGCCGATAGACATTTCAAATATAGGTGTCGATAGGCATTTTAGATATAGGTGCCGATAGGCATATCAGATATAGTTGCCGATAGGCATTTAAAATATAGGTGCCGATAGGCATTTCAAATATAGGTGTCGATAGACATTTCAGATATAAATGCCGAAAGGCATTTCAGATATAGGTGCCAATAGGCATTTCTGATGTGGTTGCCGATAGACATTTCAAATATAGGTGCTGATAGGCATTTCAGATGTAGTTATCGATAGGCACTTGAAAAATAGGTGCCGATAGGCATTTCAGATATAGGTGCAGATAGGAACTTCAGATATAGTTGCCGATTGGCATTTTAAAAATAGGTGCCGATAGGCATTTCAGATATAGAAGCCGATAGGCATTTCAAATATAGGTGCCGATGGGCATTCCAGATATGGTTGTTGATAGGCATTTCAAATATAGGTGCTGATAGGCATTTCAGATGTAGTTTCCAATAGGCATTTCAAAAATAGGTGCCGACAGGCATTTCAGATATAGGTGCCGATAGGCATTTCAGATATAGTTTCCGAATGGCATTTTAAAAATAGGTGCTGATAGGCATTTCAGATATAGAAGCCGATAGGCATTTCAAATATAGGTGCCGATAGGCATTCCAGATATTGTTGCCGATAGGCATTTTAAATATAGGTGCTGATAGGCATTTCAGATGTAGTTTCCGATAGGCATTTCAAAAATTGGTGCCGATAGGCATTACAGATATAGGTGCCGATAGGCATTTCAGATATAGTTGCCGATTGGCATTTTTAAAATAGGTGCCGATAGGCATTTCAGATATAGAAGCCGATAGGTATTTCAAATATAGGTTTCGATAGGCATTTCAGATATGGTTGCCGATAGGCATTTCAAATATTAAAGCTAATAGGCATTTCAATTGTAGTTTCCGATAGGCATTTCAAAAATAGGTGCCGATAGGCATTTCAGATATAGGTGCCGATAGGCATTACAGATATAGTCGCCGATTGGCATTTTAAAAATAAGTACCGATAGGCATTTTAGATATAGAAGCCGATAGGCATTTCAAATATAGGTGCCGATGGGCATTCCAGATATGGTTGTTGATAGGCATTTCAAATATAGGTGCTGATAGGCATTTCAGATGTAGTTTCCAATAGGCATTTCAAAAATAGGTGCCGACAGGCATTTCAGATATAGGTGCCGATAGGCATTTCAGATATAGTTTCCGAATGGCATTTTAAAAATAGGTGCTGATAGGCATTTCAGATATAGAAGCCGATAGGCATTTCAAATATAGGTGCCGATAGGCATTCCAGATATTGTTGCCGATAGGCATTTCAAATATAGGTGCTGATAGGCATTTCAGATGTAGTTTCCGATAGGCATTTCAAAAATTGGTGCCGATAGGCATTACAGATATAGGTGCCGATAGGCATTTCAGATATAGTTGCCGATTGGCATTTTTAAAATAGGTGCCGATAGGCATTTCAGATATAGAAGCCGATAGGTATTTCAAATATAGGTTTCGATAGGCATTTCAGATATGGTTGCCAATAGGCATTTCAAATATTGGTGCTGATAGGCATTTCAGATGTAGTTTACGACAGGTATTTTAAAAATAGGTGCCGATAGGCATTTCAGATATAGGTGCCGATAGGCATTACAGATATAGTTGCCGATTGGCATTTTAAAAATAGGTGCCGATAGGCATTTTAGATATAGAAGCCGATAGGCATTTCAAATATAGGTGCCGATAGGCATTCCGGATATAGTTGCCGATAGGCATTTCAAATATAGGTGCTGATAGGCATTTCAGATGTAGTTCCCGATAGGCATTTGAAAAATAGGTGCCAAAAGGCATTTCATATATAGGTGCCGATAGGCATTTCAGATATAGTTGCCGATTATCATTTTAAAAATAGGTGCCGATAGGCATTTCAGATATAGAAGTCGATAGGCATTTCAGATATAGGTGCCGATAGGCATTCCAGATATGGTTGCCGATAGGCATTTCAAATATAGGTACTGATAGGCATTTCAGATGTAGTTTCCGATAGGCATTTCAAAAATTGGTGCCGATAGGCATTTCAGATATAGGTGCCGATAGGCATTTCAGATATGGGTGCCGATAGGCATTTCAGATAGAGTTGCCGATTGGCATTTTAAAAATAGGTGCTGATAGGCATTTAAGATGTAGTTTCCGATAGGCATTTCAAAAATAGGTGCCGATAGGCATTTCAGATATAGATGCCGATAGGCATATCAGATATAGTTGCCGATAGGCATTTAAAATATAGGTGCCGATAGGCATTTCAAATATAGGTGTCGATAGGCATTTCAGATATAAATGCCGAAGGGCATTTTAGATATAGGTGCCGATAGGCATTTCTGATGTGGTTGCCGATAGGCATTTCAAATATAAGTGCTGATAGGCATTTTAGATGTAGTTTCCGATAGGCATTTCAAAAATAGGTGCCGATAGGCATTTCAGATATAGGTGCCGATAGGCATTTCAGATATAGTTGCCGATTGGCATTTTAAAAATAGGTGCCGATAGGCATTTTAGATGTAGTTTCCGATAGGCATTTCAAAAATAGGTGCCGATAGGCATTTCAGATATAGGTGCCGATAGGCATATCAGATATAGTTGCCGATAGGCATTTAAAATATAGGTGCCGATAGGCATTTCAAATATAGGTGTCGATAAGCATTTCTGATGTGGTTGCCGATAGGCATTTCAAATATAGGTGCTGATAGGCATTTCAGATGTAGTTTTCGATAGGTTTTCAAAAATAGGTGCCGATAGGCATTTCAGATATAGGTGCCGATAGGCATTTCAGATATAGGTGCCGATAGGCACTTCAGATATAGTTGCCGATTGGCATTTTAAAAATAGGTGCCGATAGGCATTTAAGATATAGAAGCCGATAGGCATTTCAAATATAGGTGCCGATAGGCATTCCAGATATAATTGCCGATAGGCATTTCAAATATAGGTGCTGATAAGCATTTAAGATGTAGTTTTCAATAGGCATTTCAAAAATAGGTGCCGATAGGCATTTCAGATATAGGTGCCGATAGGCATTTCAGATATAGTTTCCGTATGGCATTTTAAAAATAGGTGCCGATAGGCATTTCAGATATAGAAGCCGATAGGCATTTCAAATATAAGTGCCGATAGGCATTCCAGATATGGTTGCCGATAGGCATTTCAAATATAGGTGCTGATAGGCATTTCAGTTGTAGTTTCCGATAGGCATTTCAAAAATTGGTGCAGATAGGCATTTCAGATATAGGTGCCGATAGGCATTTCAGATATATTTGCCGATTGGCATTTCAAAAATAGGTGCCGATAGGCATTTCAGATATAGAAGCCGATAGGTATTTCAAATATAGGTGTCGATAGGCATTTCAGATATGGTTGCCGATAGGCATTTCAAATATTAAAGCTAATAGGCATTTCAATTGTAGTTTCCGATAGGCATTTCAAAAATAGGTGCCGATAGGCATTTCAGATATAGGTGCCGATAGGCATTACAGATATAGTCGCCGATTGGCATTTTAAAAATAAGTACCGATAGGCATTTTAGATATAGAAGCCGATAGGCATTTCAAATATAGGTGCCGATGGGCATTCCAGATATGGTTGCCGATAGGCATTTCAAATATAGGTGCTGATAGGCATTTCAGATGTAGTTTCCGATAGGCATTTCAAAAATAGGTGCCGATAGGCATTTCAGATATAGGTGCCGATAGGCAATTCAGATATAGTTGCCGATTGGCATTTTAAAAATAGGTGCCGATAGGCATTTTAAATATAGAAGCCGATAGGCATTTCAAATATAGGTGCCGATAGGCTTTCCAGATATGGTTGCCGATAGGCATTTCAAATATAGGTGCTGATAGGCATTTTAGATGTAGTTTCCGATAGGTATTTCAAAAATTAATGCCGATAGGCATTTCAGATATAGGTGCCGATAGGCATTTCAGATATATTTGCCGATTGGCATTTTAAAAACAGGTGCCGATAGGCATTTCAGATATAGAAGCCGATAGGTATTTCAAATATAGGTGTCGATAGGCATTACAGATATGGTTGCCGATAGGCATTTCAAATATAGGAGCAGATAGGCATTTCAGATGTAGTTTCCGAAAGGCATTTCAAAAATAGGTGCCGATAGGCATTTCAGATATAGGTGCCGATAGGCATTTCAGATATAGTTGCCGATAGGCATTTCAAATATAGGTGCCGATGGGCATTACAGATATGGTTGCCGATAGGCATTTCAAATATAAGTGCTGATAGGCATTTCAAATGTAGTTTCCGATAGGCATTTCAAAAATTGATGCCGATAGGCATTTCAGATATAGGTGCCGATAGGCATTTCAGATATAGTTGCCGATTAGCATTTTAAAAATAGGTGTCGATAGGCATTTCAGATATAGAAGCCGATAGGCATTTCAAATATAGGTGCTGATAGGCATTTCAGATGTAGTTTCCGATAGGCATTTCAAAAATAGGTGCCGATAGGCATTTCAGATATAGGTGCCGAAAGGCATTTCAGATATAGTTGCCGATTGGCATTTTAAAAATAGGTGTCGATAGGCATTTCAGATATAAAAGCCGATAGGCATTTCAAATGTATGTGCCGATAGGCATTCCAGATATGGTTGCAGATAGGCATTTCAAATATAGGTGCTGATAGGCATTCCAGATGTAGTTTCCGATAGGCATTTCAAAAATTGGTGCCGATAGGCATTTCAGATATAGGTGCCGATAGGCATTTCAGATATAGTTACCGATTGGCATTTTAAAAATAGGTGCAGATAGGCATTTCAGATATAGAAGCCGATAGGTATTTCAAATATAGGTGTCGATAGGCATTTCAGATATGGTTGCCGATAAGCATTTCAAATATAGGTACTGATAGGCATTTCAGATGTTGTTTCCGATAGGCATTTCAAAAATAGGTGCCGATAGGCATTTCAGATATAGGTGCCGATAGGCATTTCAGATATACTTGTCGATTGGCATTTTAAAAATAGGTACCCATAGGCATTTCAGATATAGAAGCCGATAAGCATTTCAAATATAGGTGCCGATAGTCATTCGAGATATGGTTGCCGATAGGCATTACAAATATAGGTGCCGATAGGCATTTTAGATATAGAAGCCGATAGGCATTTCAAAAAAATGTGCCGATAGGCATTTCAGATATAGGTGCCGATAGGCATTTCAAATATATTAGCCAATTGGCATTTTAAAAATAGGTGCCGATAGGCATTTCAGATATAGAAGCCGATAGGCATTTCAAATATAGTTGCCGATAGGCATTCCAGATATGGTTGCCGATAGGCATTTCATATATAGGTGCTGATAGGCATTTTAGATGTAGTTTCCGATAGGCATTTCAAAAATTGATGCTGATAGGCATTTCAGATATAGGTGCCGATAGGCATTTCAGATATAGTTGCCGATTGGCATTTTAAAAACAGGTGCCGATAGGCATTTCAGATATAGAAGCCGATAGGTATTTCAAATATAGGTGTCGATAGGCATTTCAGATATGGTTGCCGATAGTCATTTCAAATATAGGAGCAGATAGGCATTTCAGATGTAGTTTCCGAAAGGCATTTCAAAAATAGGTGCCGATAGGCATTTCAGATATAGGTGCCGATAGGCATTTCAGATATAGTTGCCGATAGGCATTTCAAATATAGGTGCCGATGGGCATTACAGATATGGTTGCCGATAGGCATTTCAAATATAAGTGCTGATAGGCATTTCAAATGTAGTTTCCGATAGGCATTTCAAAAATAGGTATTGATAGGCATTTCAGATATAGGTGAAGATAGGCATTTCAGATATAGTTGCCAATTGGCATTTTAAAAATAGGTGTCGATAGGCATTTCAGATATAGAAGCCGATAGGCATTTCAAATATAGGTGCCGATAGGCATTCCAGATATGGTTGCCGATAGGCATTTCAAATATAGGTGCTGATAGGCATTTCAGATGTAGTTTCCGATAGGCATTTCAAAAATTGGTGCCGACAGGCATTTCAGATATAGGTGCTGATAGGCATTTCAGATATAGGTGCCGATAGGCATTTCAGATATAGTTGCCGATTAGCATTTTAAAAATAGGTGTCGATAGGCATTTCAGATATAGAAGCCGATAGGCATTTCAAATATAGGTGCTGATAGGCATTTCAGATGTAGTTTCCGATAGGCATTTCAAAATTAGGTGCCGATAGGCATTTCAGATATAGGTGCCGAAAGGCATTTCAGATAATATAGTTGCCGATTGGCATTTTAAAAATAGGTGTCGATAGGCATTTCAGATATAAAAGCCGATAGGCATTTCAAATGTATGTGCCGATAGGCATTCCAGATATGGTTGCAGATAGGCATTTCAAATATAGGTGCTGATAGGCATTCCAGATGTAGTTTCCGATTGGCATTTCAAAAATTGGTGCCGATAGGCATTTCAGATATAGGTGCCGATAGGCATTTCAGATATAGGTGCCGATAGGCATTTCAGATATAGTTACCGATTGGCATTTTAAAAATAGGTGCCGATAGGCATTTCAGATATAGGTGCCGATAGGCATTTTAAAAATAGGTGCCGATAGGAATTTCAGATATAGAAGCCGATAGGCATTTCAAATATAGGTGCCGATAGGCATTCCAGATATGGTTGCCGATAGGCATTTCAAATATAGGTGCTGATAGGCATTTTAGATGTAGTTTCCGATAGGCATTTCAAAAATTGATGCCGATAGGCATTTCAGATATAGGTGCCGATAGGCATTTCAGATATAGTTGCCGATTGGCATTTTAACAACAGGTGCCGATAGGCATTTCAGATATAGAAGCCGATAGGTATTTCAAATATAGGTGTCGATAGGCATCTCAGATATGGTTGCCGATAGGCATTTCAAATATAGGTGCTGATAGGCATTTTAGATGTAGTTTCCGATAGGCATTTCAAAAATAGGTGCCGATAGGCATTTCAGATATAGGTGCCGATAGGCATTCCAGATATGGTTGCCGATAGGCCTTTCAAATATAGGTGCTGATAGGTATTTCAAAAATTGGTGCCGATAGGCATTTCGGATATAGGTGCCGATAGGCATTTCAGATAATTACTGATTGGCATTTTAAAAAGAGGTGCCGATAGGCATTTCAGATATAGATGCCGATAGATATTTCAAATATAGGTGTCGATAGGCATTTTAGATATGGTTGCCGATAGGCATTTCAAATATAGGTGCTGATAGGCATTTCAGATGTAGTTTCTGATAGGCATTTCAAAAATAGGTGCCGATAGGCATTTCAGATATAGGTGTCGATAGGCATTTCAGATATAGTTGCCGATTGGCATCTTAAAAATAAGTGCCGATAGGCATTTCAGATATAGAAGCCGATAGGCATTTCAAATAAAGGTGCCGATAGGCATTCCAGATATAATTGCCGATAGGCATTTCAAATATAGGTGCTGATAGGCATTTCAGATATAGAAGCCGATAGGCATTTCAAAAATAGGTGCCGATAGGCATTTCAGATATAGGTGCTGAAAGGCATTTCAGATATAGTTACCAATTGGCATTTTAAAAATAGGTGCCGATAGGCATTTCAGATATAGAAGCCGATAGGCATTTCAAATATAGGTGCCGATAGGCAATCCCGATATGGTTGCCATAGGCATTTCAAATATAGGTGCTGGTAGGCATTTTAGATGTAGTTTCCGATAGGCATTTCAAAAATTGATGCCGATAGGCATTTCAGATATAGGTGCCGATAGGCATTTCAGATATAGTTGCCGATTAGCATTTTAAAAATAGGTGTCGATAGGCATTTCAGATATAGAAGCCGATAGGCATTTCAAATATAGGTGCTGATAGGCATTTCAGATGTAGTTTCCGATAGGCATTTCAAAAATAGGTGCCGATAGGCATTTCAGATATAGGTGCCGAAAGGCATTTCAGATATAGTTGCCGATTGGCATTTTAAAATAGGTGTCGATAGGCATTTCAGATATAAAAGCCGATAGGCATTTCAAATGTATGTGCCGATAGGCATTCCAGATATGGTTGCAGATAGGCATTTCAAATATAGGTGCTGATAGGCATTCCAGATGTAGTTTCCGATAGGCATTTCAAAAATTGGTGCCGATAGGCATTTCAGATATAGGTGCCGATAGGCATTCCAGATATGGTTGCCGATAGGCCTTTGAAATATAGGTGCTGATAGGTATTTCAAAAATTGGTGCCGATAGGCATTTCGGATATAGGTGCCGATAGGCATCTCAGATAATTACTGATTGGCATTTTAAAAAGAGGTGCCGATAGGCATTTCAGATATAGATGCCGATAGATATTTCAAATATAGGTGTCGATAGGCATTTTAGATATGGTTGCCGATAGGCATTTCAAATATAGGTGCTGATAGGCATTTCAGATGTAGTTTCCGATAGGCATTTCAAAAATAGGTGCCGATAGGCATTTCAGATATAGGTGTCGATAGGCATTTCAGATATAGTTTCCGATTGGCATCTTAAAAATAAGTGCCGATAGGCATTTCAGATATAGAAGCCGATAGGCATTTCAAATAAAGGTGCCGATAGGCATTCCAGATATAATTGCCGATAGGCATTTCAAATATAGGTGCTGATAGGCATTTCAGATATAGAAGCCGATAGGCATTTCAAAAATAGGTGCCGATAGGCATTTCAGATATAGGTGCCGAAAGGCATTTCAGATATAGTTACCAATTGGCATTTTAAAAATAGGTGCCGATAGGCATTTCAGATATAGAAGCCGATAGGCATTTCAAATATAGGTGCCGATAGGCAATCCCGATATGGTTGCCGATAGGCATTTCAAATATAGGTGCTGGTAGGCATTTTAGATGTAGTTTCCGATAGGCATTTCAAAAATTGATGCCGATAGGCATTTCAGATATAGGTGCCGATAGGCATTTCAGATATAGTTGCCGATTAGCATTTTAAAAATAGGTGTCGATAGGCATTTCAGATATAGAAGCCGATAGGCATTTCAAATATAGGTGCTGATAGGCATTTCAGATGTAGTTTCCGATAGGCATTTCAAAAATTGGTGCCGATAGGCCTTTCAGATATAGGTGCCGATAGGCATTTCAGATATAGTTGCCGATTGGCATTTTAAAAATAGGTGCCGATAGGCATTTCAGATATAGAAGCCGATAGGTATTTCAAATATAGGTGTCGATAGACATTTCAGATATGGTTGCCGATAGGCATTTCAAATATTGGTGCTGATAGGCATTTCAGATGTAGTTTCCGATAGGCATTTCAAAAAAAGGTGCCGATAGGCATTTCAGATATAGGTGCCGATAGGCATTACAGATATAGTTGCCGATTGGCATTTTAAAAATAGGTGCCGATAGGCATTTTAGACATAGAAGCCGATAGGCATTTCAAATATAGGTGCCGATAGGCATTCCGGATATGGTTGCCGATAGGCATTTCAAATGTAGGTGCTGATAGGCATTTCAGATGTAGTTCCCGATAGGCATTTCAAAAATAGGTGCCAAAAGGCATTTCATATAATATAGGTGCCGATAGGCATTTCAGATATAGTTGCCGATTATCATTTTAAAAATAGGTGCCCATAGGCATTTCAGATATAGAAGTCGATAGGCATTTCAAATATAGGTGCCGATGGGCATTCCAGATATGGTTGCCGATAGGCATTTCAAATATAGGTACTGATAGGCATTTCAGATGTAGTTTCCGATAGGCATTTCAAAAATTGGTGCCGATAGGCATTTCAGATATAGGTGCCGATAGGCATTTCAGATATAGTTGACGATTGGCATTTTAAAAATAGGTGCCGATAGGCATTTCAGATATAGGTGCCGATAGGCATTTCAGATAGAGTTGCCGATTGGCATTTTAAAAATAGGTGCCGATAGGCATTTCAGATATAGGTGCCGATAGGCATTCCAGATATGGTTGCCGATAGGAATTTTAAATATAGGTGCCGATAGGCATATCAGATGTAGTTTCCAATAGGCATTTCAAAAATAGGTGCCGATAGGCATTTCAGATATAGGTGCCGATAGGCATTTCGGATATAGGTGCCGATAGGCATTTCAGATATAGTTACTGATTGGCATTTTAAAAAGAGGTGCCGATAGGCATTTCAGATATAGCAGCCGATAGGTATTTCAAATATAGGTGTCGATAGGCATTTTAGATATGGTTGCCAATAGGCATTTCAAATATAGGTGCTGATAGGCATTTCAGATGTAGTTTCCGATAGACATTTCAAAAATAGGTGCCGATAGGCATTTTAGATATAGGTGTCGATAAACATTTCAGATATAGTTGCCGATTGGCATCTTAAAAATAGGTGCCGATAGGCATTTCAGATATAGAAGCCGATAGGCATTTCAAATAAAGGTGCCGATAGGCATTCCAGATATGGCTGCCGATAGGCATTTCAAATATAGGTGCCGATAGGCATTTCAGATATAGAAGCCGATAGGCATTTCAAAAATAGGTGCCGATAGGCATTTCAGATATAGGTGCCGAAAGGCATTTCAGATATAGTTGCCAATTGGCATTTTAAAAATAGGTAACGATAGGCATTTCAGATATAGCAGCGGATAGGCATTTCAAATATAGGTGCCGATAGGCAATCCAGATATGGTTGCCGATAGGCATTTCAAATATAGGTGTTGATAGGCATTTTAGATGTAGTTTCCGATAGGCATTTCAAAAATCGATGCCGATAGGCATTTCAGATACAGGTGCCGATAGGCATTTCAGATATAGTTGCCGATTAGCATTTTAAAAATAGGTGTCGATAGGCATTTCAGATATAGAAGCCGATAGGCATTTCAAATATAGGTACTGATAGGCATTCCAGATGTAGTTTCCGATAGGCATTTCAAAAATTGGTGCCGATAGGCATTTCAGATATAGGTGCCGATAGGCATTTCAGATATAGTTGCCGATTAGCATTTTAAAAATAGGTGTCGATAGGCATTTCAGATATAGAAGCCGATAGGCATTTCAAATATAGGTGCTGATAGGCATTTCAGATGTAGTTTCCGATAGGCATTTCAAAATTAGGTGCCGATAGGCATTTCAGATATAGGTGCCGAAAGGCATTTCAGATAATATAGTTGCCGATTGGCATTTTAAAAATAGGTGTCGATAGGCATTTCAGATATAAAAGCCGATAGGCATTTCAAATGTATGTGCCGATAGGCATTCCAGATATGGTTGCAGATAGGCATTTCAAATATAGGTGCTGATAGGCATTCCAGATGTAGTTTCCGATAGGCATTTCAAAAACTGGTGCCGATAGGCATTTCAGATATAGGTGCCGATAGGCATTTCAGATATAGGTGCCGATAGGCATTTTAAAAATAGGCGCCGATAGGAATTTCAGATATAGAAGCCGATAGGCATTTCAAATATAGGTGCCGATAGGCATTCCAGATATGGTTGCCGATAGGCATTTCAGATATAGTTGCCGATTAGCATTTTAAAAATAGGTGTCGATAGGCATTTCAGATATAGAAGCCGATAGGCATTTCAAATATAGGTGCTGATAGGCATTTCAGATGTAGTTTTCGATAGGCATTTCAAAAATAGGTGCCGATAGGCATTTCAGATATAGGTGCCGAAAGGCATTTCAGATATAGTTGCCGATTGGCATTTTAAAAATAGGTGTCGATAGGGATTTCAGATATAAAAGCCGATAGGCATTTCAAATGTATGTGCCGATAGGCATTCCAGATATGGTTGCAGATAGGCATTTCAAATATAGGTGCTGACAGGCATTCCAGATGTAGTTTCCGATAGGCATTTCAAAAATTGGTGCCGATAGGCATTTCAGATATAGGTGCCGATAGGCATTTCAGATATAGTTACCGATTGGCATTTTAAAAATAGGTGCCGATAGGCATTTCAGATATAGAAGCCGATAGGCATTTCAAATATAGGTGCCGATAGGCATTCCAGATATGGTTGCCGATAGGCATTTCAAATATAGGTGCTGATAGGCATTTTAGATGTAGTTTCCGATAGGCATTTCAAAAATTGATGCCGATAGGCATTTCAGATATAGGTGCCGATAGGCATTTCTGATATAGTTGCCGATTGGCATTTTAAAAACAGGTGCCGATAGGCATTTCAGATATAGAAGCCGATAGGTATTTCAAATATAGGTGTCGATAGGCATCTCAGATATGGTTGCCGATAGGCATTTCAAATATAGGTGCTGATAGGCATTTTAGATGTAGTTTCCGATAGGCATTTCAAAAATAGGTGCCGATAGGCATTTCAGATATAGGTGCCGATAGGCATTCCAGATATGGTTGCCGATAGGCCTTTCAAATATAGGTGCTGATAGGTATTTCAAAAATTGGTGCCGATAGGCATTTCGGATATAGGTGCCGATAGGCATTTCAGATAATTACTGATTGGCATTTTAAAAAGAGGTGCCGATAGGCATTTCAGATATAGATGCCGATAGATATTTCAAATATAGGTGTCGATAGGCATTTTAGATATGGTTGCCGATAGGCATTTCAAATATAGGTGCTGATAGGCATTTCAGATGTAGTTTCCGATAGGCATTTCAAAAATAGGTGCCGATAGGCATTTCAGATATAGGTGTCGATAGGCATTTCAGATATAGTTGCCGATTGGCATCTTAAAAATAAGTGCCGATAGGCATTTCAGATATAGAAGCCGATAGGCATTTCAAATAAAGGTGCCGATAGGCATTCCAGATATAATTGCCGATAGGCATTTCAAATATAGGTGCTGATAGGCATTTCAGATATAGAAGCCGATAGGCATTTCAAAAATAGGTGCCGATAGGCATTTCAGATATAGGTGCCGAAAGGCATTTCAGATATAGTTACCAATTGGCATTTTAAAAATAGGTGCCGATAGGCATTTCAGATATAGAAGCCGATAGGCATTTCAAATATAGGTGCCGATAGGCAATCCCGATATGGTTGCCGATAGGCATTTCAAATATAGGTGCTGGTAGGCATTTTAGATGTAGTTTCCGATAGGCATTTCAAAAATTGATGCCGATAGGCATTTCAGATATAGGTGCCGATAGGCATTTCAGATATAGTTGCCGATTAGCATTTTAAAAATAGGTGTCGATAGGCATTTCAGATATAGAAGCCGATAGGCATTTCAAATATAGGTGCTGATAGGCATTTCAGATGTAGTTTCCGATAGGCATTTCAAAAACAGGTGCCGATAGGCATTTCAGATATAGGTGCCGAAAGGCATTTCAGATATAGTTGCCGATTGGCATTTTAAAAATAGGTGTCGATAGGCATTTCAGATATAAAAGCCGATAGGCATTTCAAATGTATGTGCCGATAGGCATTCCAGATATGTTTGCAGATAGGCATTTCAAATATAGGTGCTGATAGGCATTCCAGATGTAGTTTCCGATAGGCATTTCAAAAATTGGTGCCGATAGGCATTTCAGATATAGGTGCCGATAGGCATTCCAGATATGGTTGCCGATAGGCCTTTCAAATATAGGTGCTGATAGGTATTTCAAAAATTGGTGCCGATAGGCATTTCGGATATAGGTGCCGATAGGCATTTCAGATAATTACTGATTGGCATTTCAAAAAGAGGTGCCGATAGGCATTTCAGATATAGATGCCGATAGATATTTCAAATATAGGTGTCGATAGGCATTTTAGATATGGTTGCCGATAGGCATTTCAAATATAGGTGCTGATAGGCATTTCAGATGTAGTTTCCGATAGGCATTTCAAAAATAAGTGCCGATAGGCATTTCAGATATAGGTGTCGATAGGCATTTCAGATATAGTTGCCGATTGGCATCTTAAAAATAAGTGCCGATAGGCATTTCAGATATAGAAGCCGATAGGCATTTCAAATAAAGGTGCCGATAGGCATTCCAGATATAATTGCCGATAGGCATTTCAAATATAGGTGCTGATAGGCATTTCAGATATAGAAGCCGATAGGCATTTCAAAAATAGGTGCCGATAGGCATTTCAGATATAGGTGCCGAAAGGCATTTCAGATATAGTTACCAATTGGCATTTTAAAAATAGGTGCCGATAGGCATTTCAGATATAGAAGCCGATAGGCATTTCAAATATAGGTGCCGATAGGCAATCCCGATATGGTTGCCGATAGGCATTTCAAATATAGGTGCTGGTAGGCATTCTAGATGTAGTTTCCGATAGGCATTTCAAAAATTGATGCCGATAGGCATTTCAGATATAGGTGCCGATAGGCATTTCAGATATAGTTGCCGATTAGCATTTTAAAAATAGGTGTCGATAGGCATTTCAGATATAGAAGCCGATATGCATTTCAAATATAGGTGCTGATAGGCATTTCAGATGTAGTTTCCGATAGGCATTTCAAAAATAGGTGCCGATAGGCATTTCAGATATAGGTGCCGAAAGGCATTTCAGATATAGTTGCCGATTGGCATTTTAAAAATAGGTGTCGATAGGCATTTCAGATATAAAAGCCGATAGGCATTTCAAATGTATGTGCCGATAGGCATTCCAGATATGGTTGCAGATAGGCATTTCAAATATAGGTGCTGATAGGCATTCCAGATGTAGTTTCCGATAGGCATTTCAAAAATTGGTGCCGATAGGCATTTCAGATATAGGTGCCGATAGGCATTTCAGATATAGGTGCCGATAGGCATTTCAGATATAGTTACCGATTGGCATTTTAAAAATAGGTGCCGATAGGCATTTCAGATATAGAAGCCGATAGGCATTTCAAATATAGGTGCCGATAGGCATTTCAGATATAGTTGCCGATTGGCATTTTTAAAATAGGTGCCGATAAGCATTTCAGATATAGAAGCCGATAGGTATTTCAAATATAGGTGTCAATAGGCATTTCAGATATGGTTGCCGATAGGCATTTCCAATATAGGTGCTGATAGGCATTTCAGATGTAGTTTCCGATAGGCATTTGAAAAATAGGTGCCGATAGGCATTTCAGATATAGGTGCCGATAGGCATTTCAGATATAGTTTCCGAATGGCATTTTAAAAATAGGTGCCGATAGGCATTTCAGATATAGAAGCCAATAGGCATTTCAAATATAGGTGCCGAAAGGCATTCCAGATATTTTTGCCGATAGGCATTTCAAATATAGGTGCTGATAGGCATTTCAGATGTAGTTTCCGATAGGCATTTCAAAAATTGGTGCCGATAGGCCTTTCAGATATAGGTGCCGATAGGCATTTCAGATATAGTTGCCGATTGGCATTTTAAAAATAGGTGCCGATAGGCATTTCAGATATAGAAGCCGATAGGTATTTCAAATATAGGTGTCGATAGGCATTTCAGATATGGTTGCCGATAGGCATTTCAAATATTGGTGCTGATAGGCATTTCAGATGTAGTTTCCGATAGGCATTTCAAAAAAAGGTGCCGATAGGCATTTCAGATATAGGTGCCGATAGGCATTACAGATATAGTTGCCGATTGGCATTTTAAAAATAGGTGCCGATAGGCATTTTAGACATAGAAGCCGATAGGCATTTCAAATATAGGTGCCGATAGGCATTCCGGATATGGTTGCCGATAGGCATTTCAAATATAGGTGCTGATAGGCATTTCAGATGTAGTTTCCGATAGGCATTTCAAAAAATTGATGCCGATAGGCATTTCAGATATAGGTGCCGATAGGCATTTCAGATATAGTTGCCGATTAGCATTTAAAAATAGGTGTCGATAGGCATTTCAGATATAGAAGCCGATAGGCATTTCAAATATAGGTGCTGATAGGCATTTCCGATGTAGTTTCCGATAGGCATTTCAAAATTAGGTGCCGATAGGCATTTCAGATATAGGTGCCGAAAGGCATTTCAGATAATATAGTTGCCGATTGGCATTTTAAAAATAGGTGTCGATAGGCATTTCAGATATAAAAGCCGATAGGCATTTCAAATGTATGTGCCGATAGGCATTCCAGATATGGTTGCAGATAGGCATTTCAAATATAGGTGCTGATAGGCATTCCAGATGTAGTTTCTGATAGGCATTTCAAAAATTGGTGCCGATAGGCATTTCAGATATAGGTGCCGATAGGCATTTCAGATATAGGTGCCGATAGGCATTTTAAAAATAGGCGCCGATAGGAATTTCAGATATAGAAGCCGATAGGCATTTCAAATATAGGTGCCGATAGGCATTCCAGATATGGTTGCCGATAGGCATTTCAAATATAGGTGCTGATAGGCATTTTAGATGTAGTTTCCGATAGGCATTTTCAAAAATTGATGCCGATAGGCATTTCAGATATAGGTGCCGATAGGCATTTCAGATATAGTTGCCGATTGGCATTTTAAAAACAGGTGCCGATAGGCATTTCAGATATAGAAGCCGATAGGTATTTCAAATATAGGTGTCGATAGGCATCTCAGATATGGTTGCCGATAGGCATTTCAAATATAGGTGCTGATAGGCATTTTAGATGTAGTTTTCCGATAGGCATTTCAAAAATAGGTGCCGATAGGCATTTCAGATATAGGTGCCGATAGGCATTCCAGATATGGTTGCCGATAGGCCTTTCAAATATAGGTGCTGATAGGTATTTCAAAAATTGGTGCCGATAGGCATTTCGGATATAGGTGCCGATAGGCATTTCAGATATAGTTGCTGATTGGCATTTTAAAAAGAGGTGCCGATAGGCATTTCAGATATAGAAGCCGATAGGTATTTCAAATATAGGTGTCGATAGGCATTTTAGATATGGTTGCCGATAGGCATTTCAAATATCGGTGCTGATAGGCATTTCAGATGTAGTTTCCGATAGGCATTTCAAAAATAGGTGCCAATAGACATTTCAGATATAGGTGTCGATAGGCATTTCAGATATAGTTGCCGATTGGCATCTTAAAAATAGGTGCCGATAGGCATTTCAGATATAGAAGCCGATAGGCATTTCAAATAAAGGAGCCGATAGGCATTCCAGATATAATTGCCGATAGGCATTTCAAATATAGGTGCTGATAGGCATTTCAGATATAGAAGCCGATAGGCATTTTAAAAATAGGTGCCGATAGGCATTTCAGATATAGGTGCCGAAAGGCATTTCAGATATAGTTGCCAATTGGCATTTTAAAAATAGGTGCCGATAGGCATTTCAGATATAGAAGCCGATAGGCATTTCAAATATAGGTGCCGATAGGCAATCCCGATATGGTTGCCGATAGGCATTTCAAATATAGGTGCTGGTAGGCATTTTAGATGTAGTTTTCGATAGGCATTTCAAAAATTGATGCCGATAGGCATTTCAGATATAGATGCCGATAGGCATTTCAGATATAGTTGCCGATTAGCATTTTAAAAATAGGTGTCGATAGGCATTTCAGATATAGAAGCCGATAGGCATTTCAAATATAGGTGCTGATAGGCATTTCAGATGTAGTTTCCGATAGGCATTTCAAAAATAGGTGCCGATAGGCATTTCAGATATAGGTGCCGAAAGGCATTTAAGATATAGTTGCCGATTGGCATTTTAAAAATAGGTGTCGATAGGCATTTCAGATATAAAAGCCGATAGGCATTTCAAATGTACGTGCCGATAGGCATTCCAGATATGGTTGCAGATAGGCATTTCAAATATAGGTGCTGATAGGCATTCCAGATGTAGTTTCCGATAGGCATTTCAAAAATTGGTGCCGATAGGCATTTCAGATATAGGTGCCGATAGGCATTTTAGATATAGGTGCCGATAGGCATTTCAGATATAGTTACCGATTGGCATTTTAAAAATAGGTGCCGATAGGCATTTCAGATATAGAAGCCGATAGGCATTTCAAATATAGGTGCCGATAGGCATTCCAGATATGGTTGCCGATAGGCATTTCAAATATAGGTGCTGATAGGCATTTTAGAGGTAGTTTCCGATAGGCATTTCAAAAATTGATGCGATAGGCATTTCAGATATAGGTGCCGATAGGCATTTCTGATATAGTTGCCGATTGGCATTTTAAAAACAGGTGCCGATAGGCATTTCAGATATAGAAGCCGATAGGTATTTCAAATATAGGTGTCGATAGGCATCTCAGATATGGTTGCCGATAGGCATTTCAAATATAGGTGCTGATAGGCATTTTAGATGTAGTTTCCGATAGGCATTTCAAAAATAGGTGCCGATAGGCATTTCAGATATAGGTGCCGATAGGCATTCCAGATATGGTTGCCGATAGGCCTTTCAAATATAGGTGCTGATAGGTATTTCAAAAATTGGTGCCGATAGGCATTTCGGATATAGGTGCCGATAGGCATTTCAGATATAGTTACTGATTGGCATTTTAAAAAGAGGTGCCGATAGACATTTCAGATATAGAAGCCGATAGGTATTTCAAATATAGGTGTCGATAGGCATTTTAGATATGGTTGCCGATAGGCATTTCAAATATAGGTGCTGATAGGCATTTCAGATGTAGTTTCCGATAGGCATTTCAAAAATAGGTGCCGATAGGCATTTCAGATATAGGTGTCGATAGGCATTTCAGATATAGTTGCCGATTGGCATCTTAAAAATTGGTGCCGATAGGCATTTCAGATATAGAAGCCGATAGGCATTTCAAATAAAGGTGCCGATAGGCATTCCAGATATAATTGCCAAAAGGCATTTCAAATATAGGTGCTGATAGGCATTTCAGATATAGAAGCCGATAGGCATTTCAAAAATAGTTGCCGATAGAAATTTCAGATATAGGTGCCGAAAGGCATTTCAGATATAGTTGCCAATTGGCATTTTAAAAATAGGTGCCGATAGGCATTTCAGATATAGAAGCCGATAGGCATTTCAAATATAGGTGCCGATAGGCAATCCAGATATGGTTGCCGATAGGCATTTCAAATATAGGTGCTGGTAGGCATTTTAGATGTAGTTTCCGATAGGCATTTCAAAAATTGATGCCGATAGGCATTTCAGATATAGGTGCCGATAGGCATTTCAGATATAGTTGCCGATTAGCATTTTAAAAATAGGTGTCGATAGGCATTTCAGATATAGAAGCCGATAGGCATTTCAAATATAGGTGCTGATAGGCATTTCAGATGTAGTTTCCGATAGGCATTTCAAAATTAGGTGCCGATAGGCATTTCAGATATAGGTGCCGAAAGGCATTTCAGATAATATAGTTGCCGATTGGCATTTTAAAAATAGGTGTCGATAGGCATTTCAGATATAAAAGCCGATAGGCATTTCAAATGTATGTGCCGATAGGAATTCCAGATATGGTTGCAGATAGGCATTTCAAATATAGGTGCTGATAGGCATTCCAGATGTAGTTTCCGATTGGCATTTCAAAAATTGGTGCCGATAGGCATTTCAGATATAGGTGCCGATAGGCATTTTAAAAATAGGTGCCGATAGGAATTTCAGATATAGAAGCCGATAGGCATTTCAAATATAGGTGCCGATAGGCATTCCAGATATGGTTGCCGATAGGCATTTCAAATATAGGTGCTGATAGGCATTTTAGATGTAGTTTCCGATAGGCATTTCAAAAATTGATGCCGATAGGCATTTCAGATATAGGTGCCGATAGGCATTTCAGATATAGTTGCCGATTGGCATTTTAAAAACAGGTGCCGATAGGCATTTCAGATATAGAAGCCGATAGGTATTTCAAATATAGGTGTCGATAGGCATCTCAGATATGGTTGCCGATAGGCATTTCAAATATAGGTGCTGATAGGCATTTTAGATGTAGTTTCCGATAGGCATTTCAAAAATAGGTGCCGATAGGCATTTCAGATATAGGTGCCGATAGGCATTCCAGATATGGTTGCCGATAGGCCTTTCAAATATAGGTGCTGATAGGTATTTCAAAAATTGGTGCCGATAGGCATTTCGGATATAGGTGCCGATAGGCATTTCAGATATAGTTACTGATTGGCATTTTAAAAAGAGGTGCCGATAGGCATTTCAGATATAGATGCCGATAGATATTTCAAATATAGGTGTCGATAGGCATTTTAGATATGGTTGCCGATAGGCATTTCAAATATAGGTGCTGATAGGCATTTCAGATGTAGTTTCCGATAGGCATTTCAAAAATAGGTGCCGATAGGCATTTCAGATATAGGTGTCGATAGGCATTTCAGATATAGTTGCCGATTGGCATCTTAAAAATAGGTGCCGATAGTCATTTCAGATATAGAAGCCGATAGGCATTTCAAATAAAGGTGCCGATAGGCATTCCAGATATAATTGCCGATAGGCATTTCAAATATAGGTGCTGATAGGCATTTCAGATATAGAAGCCGATAGGCATTTCAAAAATAGGTGCCGATAGGCATTTCAGATATAGGTGCCGAAAGGCATTTCAGATATAGTTACCAATTGGCATTTTAAAAATAGGTGCCGATAGGCATTTCAGATATAGAAGCCGATAGGCATTCAAATATAGGTGCCGATAGGCAATCCCGATATGGTTGCCGATAGGCATTTCAAATATAGGTGCTGGTAGGCATTTTAGATGTAGTTTCCGATAGGCATTTCAAAAATTGATGCCGATAGGCATTTCAGATATAGGTGCCGATAGGCATTTCAGATATAGTTGCCGATTAGCATTTTAAAAATAGGTGTCGATAGGCATTTCAGATATAGAAGCCGATAGGCATTTCAAATATAGGTGCTGATAGGCATTTCAGATGTAGTTTCCGATAGGCATTTCAAAAATAGGTGCCGATAGGCATTTCAGATATAGGTGCCGAAAGGCATTTAAGATATAGTTGCCGATTGGCATTTTAAAAATAGGTGTCGATAGGCATTTCAGATATAAAAGCCGATAGGCATTTCAAATGTACATGCCGATAGGCATTCCAGATATGGTTGCAGATAGGCATTTCAAATATAGGTGCTGATAGGCATTCCAGATGTAGTTTCCGATAGGCATTTCAAAAATTGGTGCCGATAGGCATTTCAGATATAGGTGCCGATAGGCATTTCAGATATAGGTGCCGATAGGCATTTCAGATATAGTTACCGATTGGCATTTTAAAAATAGGTGCCGATAGGCATTTCAGATATAGAAGCCGATAGGCATTTCAAATATAGGTGCCGATAGGCATTCCAGATATGGTTGCCGATAGGCATTTCAAATATAGGTGCTGATAGGCATTTTAGAGGTAGTTTCCGATAGGCATTTCAAAAATTGATGCCGATAGGCATTTCAGATATAGGTGCCGATAGGCATTTCTGATATAGTTTCCGATTGGCATTTTAAAAACAGGTGCCGATAGGCATTTCAGATATAGAAGCCGATAGGTATTTCAAATATAGGTGTCGATAGGCATCTCAGATATGGTTGCCGATAGGCATTTCAAATATAGGTGCTGATAGGCATTTTAGATGTAGTTTCCGATAGGCATTTCAAAAATAGGTGCCGATAGGCATTTCAGATAAAGGTGCCGAAAGGCATTTCAGATAATATAGTTGCCGATTGGCATTTTAAAAATAGGTGTCGATAGGCATTTCAGATATAAAAGCCGATAGGCATTTCAAATGTATGTGCCGATAGGCATTCCAGATATGGTTGCAGATAGGCATTTCAAATATAGGTGCTGATAGGCATTCCAGATGTAGTTTCCGATTGGCATTTCAAAAATTGGTGCCGATAGGCATTTCAAATATAGGTGCCGATAGGCATTTCAGATATAGGTGCCGATAGGCATTTTAAAAATAGGTGCCGATAGGAATTTCAGATATAGAAGCCGATAGGCATTTCAAATATAGGTGCCGATAGGCATTCCAGATATGGTTGCCGATAGGCATTTCAAATATAGGTGCTGATAGGCATTTTAGATGTAGTTTCCGATAGGCATTTCAAAAATTGATGCCGATAGGCATTTCAGATATAGGTGCCGATAGGCATTTCAGATATAGTTGCCGATTGGCATTTTAAAAACAGGTGCCGATAGGCATTTCAGATATAGAAGCCGATAGGTATTTCAAATATAGGTGTCGATAGGCATCTCAGATATGGTTGCCGATAGGCATTTCAAATATAGGTGCTGATTGGCATTTTAGATGTAGTTTCCGATAGGCATTTCAAAAATAGGTGCCGATAGGCATTTCAGATAGAGGTGCCGATAGGCATTCCAGATATGGTTGCCGATAGGCCTTTCAAATATAGGTGCTGATAGGTATTTCAAAAATTGGTGCCGATAGGCATTTCGGATATAGGTGCCGATAGGCATTTCAGATATAGTTACTGATTGGCATTTTAAAAAGAGGTGCCGATAGGCATTTCAGATATAGATGCCGATAGATATTTCAAATATAGGTGTCGATAGGCATTTTAGATATGGTTGCCGATAGGCATTTCAAATATAGGTGCTGATAGGCATTTCAGATGTAGTTTCCGATAGGCATTTCAAAAATAGGTGCCGATAGGCATTTCAGATATAGGTGTCGATAGGCATTTCAGATATAGTTGCCGATTGGCATCTTAAAAATAGGTGCCGATAGGCATTTCAGATATAGAAGCCGATAGGCATTTCAAATAAAGGTGCCGATAGGCATTCCAGATATAATTGCCGATAGGCATTTTAAATATAGGTGCTGATAGGCATTTTAGATATAGAAGCCGATAGGCATTTCAAAAATAGGTGCCGATAGGCATTTCAGATATAGGTGCCGAAAGGCATTTCAGATATAGTTACCAATTGGCATTTTAAAAATAGGTGCCGATAGGCATTTCAGATATAGAAGCCGATAGGCATTTCAAATATAGGTGCCGATAGGCAATCCCGATATGGTTGCCGATAGGCATTTCAAATATAGGTGCTGGTAGGCATTTTAGATGTAGTTTCCGATAGGCATTTCAAAAATTGATGCCGATAGGCATTTCAGATATAGGTGCCGATAGGCATTTCAGATATAGTTGCCGATTAGCATTTTAAAAATAGGTGTCGATAGGCATTTCAGATATAGAAGCCGATAGGCATTTCAAATATAGGTGCTGATAGGCATTTCAGATGTAGTTTCCGATAGGCATTTCAAAAATAGGTGCCGATAGGCATTTCAGATATAGGTGCCGAAAGGCATTTCAGATATAGTTGCCGATTGGCATTTTAAAAATAGGTGTCGATAGGCATTTCAAATATAAAAGCCGATAGGCATTTCAAATGTATGTGCCGATAGGCATTCCAGATATGGTTGCAGATAGGCATTTCAAATATAGGTGCTGATAGGCATTCCAGATGTAGTTTCCGATAGGCATTTCAAAAATTGGTGCCGATAGGCATTTCAGATATAGGTGCCGATAGGCATTTCAGATATAGGTGCCGATAGGCATTTCAGATATAGTTACCGATTGGCATTTTAAAAATAGGTGCCGATAGGCATTTCAGATATAGAAGCCGATAGGCATTTCAAATATTGGTGCCGATAGGCATTTCAGATATAGTTGCCGATTGGCATTTTTAAAATAGGTGCCGATAAGCATTTCAGATATAGAAGCCGATAGGTATTTCAAATATAGGTGTCAATAGGCATTTCAGATATGGTTGCCGATAGGCATTTCCAATATAGGTGCTGATAGGCATTTCAGATGTAGTTTCCGATAGGCATTTGAAAAATAGGTGCCGATAGGCATTTCAGATATAGGTGCCGATAGGCATTTCAGATATAGTTCCCGAATGGCATTTTAAAAATAGGTGCCGATAGGCATTTCAGATATAGAAGCCGATAGGCATTTCAAATATAGGTGCCGAAAGGCATTCCAGATATTTTTGCCGATAGGCATTTCAAATATAGGTGCTGATAGGCATTTCAGATGTAGTTTCCGATAGGCATTTCAAAAATTGGTGCCGATAGGCCTTTCAGATATAGGTGCCGATAGGCATTTCAGATATAGTTGCCGATTGGCATTTTAAAAATAGGTGCCGATAGGCATTTCAGATATAGAAGCCGATAGGTATTTCAAATATAGGTGTCGATAGGCATTTCAGATATGGTTGCCGATAGGCATTTCAAATATTGGTGCTGATAGGCATTTCAGATGTAGTTTCCGATAGGCATTTCAAAAAAAGGTGCCGATAGGCATTTCAGATATAGGTGCCGATAGGCATTACAGATATAGTTGCCGATTGGCATTTTAAAAATAGGTGCCGATAGGCATTTTAGACATAGAAGCCGATAGGCATTTCAAATATAGGTGCCGATAGGCATTCCGGATATGGTTGCCGATAGGCATTTCAAATATAGGTGCTGATAGGCATTTCAGATGTAGTTCCCGATAGGCATTTCAAAAATAGGTGCCAAAAGGCATTTCATATAATATAGGTGCCGATAGGCATTTCAGATATAGTTGCCGATTATCATTTTAAAAATAGGTGCCCATAGGCATTTCAGATATAGAAGTCGATAGGCATTTCAAATATAGGTGCCGATGGGCATTCCAGATATGGTTGCCGATAGGCATTTCAAATATAGGTACTGATAGGCATTTCAGATGTAGTTTCCGATAGGCATTTCAAAAATTGGTGCCGATAGGCATTTCAGATATAGGTGCCGATAGGCATTTCAGATATAGTTGCCGATTGGCATTTTAAAAATAGGTGCCAATAGGCATTTCAGATATAGGTGCCGATAGGCATTTCAGATAGAGTTGCCGATTGGCATTTTAAAAATAGGTGCCGATAGGCATTTCAGATATAGGTGCCGATAGGCATTCCAGATATGGTTGCCGATAGGCATTTCAGATATGGTTGCCGATAGGCATTTCCAATATAGGTGCTGATAGGCATTTCAGATGTAGTTTCCGATAGGCATTTGAAAAATAGGTGCCGATAGGCATTTCAGATATAGGTGCCGATAGGCATTTCAGATATAGTTTCCGATTGGCATTTTAAAAAGAGGTGCCGATAGGCATTTCAGATATAGCAGCCGATAGGTATTTCAAATATAGGTGTCGATAGGCATTTTAGATATGGTTGCCAATAGGCATTTCAAATATAGGTGCTGATAGGCATTTCAGATGTAGTTTCCGATAGGCATTTCAAAAATAGGTGCCGATAGGCATTTTAGATATAGGTGTCGATAAACATTTCAGATATAGTTGCCGATTGGCATCTTAAAAATAGGTGCCGATAGGCATTTCAGATATAGAAGCCGATAGGCATTTCAAATAAAGGTGCCGATAGGCATTCCAGATATGGTTGCCGATAGGCATTTCAAATATAGGTGCCGATAGGCATTTCAGATATAGAAGCCGATAGGCATTTCAAAAATAGGTGCCGATAGGCATTTCAGATATAGGTGCCGAAAGGCATTTCAGATATAGTTGCCAATTGGCATTTTAAAAATAGGTAACGATAGGCATTTCAGATATAGCAGCGGATAGGCATTTCAAATATAGGTGCCGATAGGCAATCCAGATATGGTTGCCGATAGGCATTTCAAATATAGGTGTTGATAGGCATTTTAGATGTAGTTTCCGATAGGCATTTCAAAAATCGATGCCGATAGGCATTTCAGATACAGGTGCCGATAGGCATTTCAGATATAGTTGCCGATTAGCATTTTAAAAATAGGTGTCGATAGGCATTTCAGATATAGAAGCCGATAGGCATTTCAAATATAGGTGCCGATAGGCATTCCAAATATGGTTGCCGATAGGCATTTCAAATATAGGTGCTGATAGGCATTTTAGATGTAGTTTCCGATAGGCATTTCAAAAATTGATGCCGATTGGCATTTCAGATATAGGTGCCGATAGGCATTTCAGATATAGTT